>JAVHNF010064101.1:0-13955 GCA_034783455.1 Micropsitta finschii
GGTCCTCTTTAGCTCTTAGGGAACACTGGTACCAGGTGCTTAGCTAACTCCTTTTCATCAGCAACCTTGCTATGATAAGTCTTTAAAGAATTTTTAGCTGTCATTGCAAACATGAAGTGATGTGGAAGTGATCTAGTATGAGGTGTCCCTGCCCATGCAGGGGCATCAGAACTAGGTGATCTTTCAGGTCCCTTCCAACCCAAACCATTCTATGCTTCTGTGAAACTCGGCGATACTAGATATCCAGCCCTTTTCAGGGGTATGGATAAAACTGTATTCATTTTGGTGATGTGGTGCTTTAATTGAAAAGTTTGATTTTTGAATTGCACTTCCAGAAATACTTTTTTTTTTTTTTTTAGAGCACAGAGGTTACATGAAAACAAATATATTGAGTTGGTTCATCAATTGGAACCTTCTTGGGATAACTACAGAGAAAATCCTAGTTTTATTTGGTCTGTTAAATGCAAAGGTTAAAGGAAACAATCCTAATAATTACTGATGAATTAGCAATAACCATGAACAATTCATGATGCATTGAATAAAATTAATAGGAAGAAAAAGCCCTGCAGTTCAGAAGGAAAAAAGAACTTCAACTGCAGTGGTGGTTTTCTCCAGCCCCCACTAATATGAACTGCCATCAACTGTGTTTAAATTCAAGTCAGTATTATTCATTTGACTTAATTTATGGAGTATTCAAGAATACATATATAAAACAACTCAAAAATTTAGTTGATTCTTTGCTATATTAGACCATTTCCTTCCTATAGAAAATATTGTATGGCAGTATTTGAAAAGGTGTTGGAGGTTTAGTGCAGTGTAAGTGGTACAGTTATGTGACGGCAACATCTGGCGGCAGCCTGAGCTGTGTGCAAGAGAAGTTGCAGTTGATCTTTTCAAGTCTGACAAAGCTGCAAATCCATATTCTCAGTTCTCCCTGTTACTGTTTAATTTCAAACTAAAAGTAGTTTTCATCTGAAGTGAAGAAGGTGTTTTCTTAAACTCATCTATCCTGAGGTTCTCTGTATCATTGAGAAAGGAAGCTGAGAGAATAGTGCTCATTTAATCCTAGTGTTAAATCGAATAGAAGTTTATTGCAGGTAGTCCCAACACTCAGCCTCTGTAAGTGACATTTTGTGGGGAATTTTCAAACAATTGACTGGACTTATTTGGTTTTGCTTTCTCAATGAAAGTAATTGAAGTTGGCTTTAAGGCTCTCATTTCTTTGGTTAATTCGCTCTTTTCTTAGCATAAGCTTTATTGGTTGAAATAAAGGAAAAAAGGTAAACCAGGCCAGAAGAACCCCATATGAAAGTTTCAGACATTTGAGAAATCAGATTTTAAACATGGAAAAAAGCATAGACTATGCATTACCTTATATTTAATAACTGGTTTCACAAGTGAATTCTCAATTGATACCTGAAAATGTTTGCATGAGGGGATAAATATTTCCATTGCTGTTAAATCTATATCCTTTTTATCCTACATTTAATGGCATTTTTTTTTCTTTTTTAATTAATACTAAGTTTTTTTGGAGATTTTAAACCAGAATATCCTTCCCATATATACTATGTAACAAATCAATGATTAGCAGGTTTTGTGGCAGATACGGTAATATCATTAGTGTAAATTAATGCTTTTGGAAAACTAAATAGTAGCTTGAAATATTTTCTACCATAATTGCTGTTTTTAATGCTTTCTTAGACTAAGCTTGAAAAGTAACTCCTTGTTTGGACCTTTTGCAATCCATGGGACTTTTATAACTGTGACTACTTCTGTTTCTCTCTAGTGTAGTGTATCTTGGAGCAGAATTCTCTACCATGTGGAAATTTTGGCTACAGGTAAAACCATCAGTATATAGTGTCTTAATTCAGGCAAATGTGTGTGGGAAGGTGGAGGAAGGAAAGAAATATATCCATGAAGTACAAGACTGTGCAAAGATACCAAACTTAGCATAGGGCTTTGCTGAAACTAATTAGCCTTCTGAAAGGCAAGCATAATTAGCTGACAAACAACAAAAAACAGCTTTACTGCCTTTGGGATTGGAGCTAGCATCTCTGGATCTCATACACAGTATGTGAATTAGTATGGTGCCATGTTAATTCTTAGTGTCGCTTGCTGAGGTGCCCCTATAATGTGCAATTTGTTGAACATTATGGAAGTTGGGAGAAAGGGTAGAGTTAAACCCATATGTTGTGGTTGTAATGATATCCTGTACCTTTAAGGAGCACTGGAAGGAGAGCATCTTACTTGCCACAATGCAGATAGTATTTTTCACATCTTCAGATTACTGTAGCAGTAGACTAAAGCACTAAATTTAATGACTTTAGGTGCTCTGCTACAGCAGAACTTGAGGGAATTACTTACAAGCTGCTTCCGCAATGATCTGCAATTCCGTGTCCAACAGATACTTCCAAAAGATGGTTGTGATGTTTTGGGGGAAGAGAAGCAAAAAGGAAAATGCTCAAATGTGAAACCTAAAGATGTTTTGACAAAACCATGCAAGTAATTGGAGTTTATGCTTAGCATATCGCTTACAGTAAGTAACCACTGAGAAAGCATAGGTGCATTCTTTAACAAGCCATTGGTAGAATACATAAGAGTTATTCAGATTAAATACTTAACATATGGTAGTTGCAGTTTGAGTTTTTTGGATGTAGGACCCTAATTTGGCCACAGGATGAAGCTTCCCAATTGCAATTAGCTATGTTGTTCTTAATAGAAGAAACATGCCTGACAGTTCTACTTTCAAATCTGGCCCAAGGAAGAGGCAGCATTAAAACTGTTTTGGTACTGTTATCAGTAATACATTTAGAGATTGATCTGAGAATTAATTAAAAGGCATAAATAGGTTAAAAGAAATTAAATAGAAACCAATTAATTCCTGCATGTTTGATTGTCAGCCTTGTAGATCTCAACTCAGTTCTTTATGGAAGATTGTGCAAGAGCGACCTGAGGTGTGCTCTTGGAGCCTAGGTGTGATAATACATGGCATAGTAGTTAATTTGCCTCTCCAGTGGTTCAAAAAATTAGCAATACTAAGATCTTGATATAATGTATGCAGTTTCAGTGCATTTGTGTAGAATGTGGCTTTTCATATATTACATCTGGCCTTTCCAGTCTCCTCTTAAAAGAATGTTTTTTCCCAAGCAGCTTCATTAAAGTTCATCTGTGAGCTTGACAAATGCTTTCTGCCCATCCCTAATAGTTGCATTGGTGCATCCATAGAGGCACTTTCAACACCAATTGTCATTTTAATATCCCATGACAATGCTTTTTATGATGGTCTCACTGTTATGCCACAAAATAAGCATCAGAAGTACAACGTATGCAGTACTCATTATGGTCATGATTGCTTGGCTCCAGCAAGGAGTTTCTGCCATCAGCAGTCTGTCCATCTGGCTTTTAGACTTGGCAACAACACAGACATTATAATGTTTCCTTTCAAGCACAGGCAGAATCCACTGGGGATATGGGCTGCTTCATAATGGTTTTGCTCTTTCTTCAGAAGACATTATACCTTTAAATAATAAGATGTCTGTGCTAGAATTTAAGGTTTAATATGACAAGAAGTCTCCTTTGTGCAGAATCTTTGCAGCATAATGCCAGTAATCCCTGGAAGGTAGACTTAAGAGATGATGTATTGAACAGAACCAGATTAGTGGTGCCCAAGGTCTCAGTTTCTAGGAATCTGTCTAGCTATGCTATCCTCATCTGTCTTGGAATAATTCTCCCATTTTTGTTTATAACTGGCAGTGCCGAATATAGAGGCACCTTGAATTTATATTTAACTTTGTCTTCCTTTCTTAGCTTTACTCCCAGGTGTGACTGTTGCTATGAAACTGGCCACCAAGGCTTTCTGAAAACTCTTCTCCCCCCAAACAAACTCAAGTATTTAGAAGTAAATAAAGCAGCTCGGAAGGCAGGAAGTGCTAATTCCTAAAGACTGCAGTACTGGAAGAAAGCCTGTGTACAGCCTGTTGTAGGTTTTCTACAGAGCAATGAGGAACAAGGGGCACATGCACCAGTCAGCAAGATCTGTGAATGATAAATTCCCAGCGTATAGTACGGAGAAGTTCCTCTAGTGCAGGATGTAGTCTCCTCTATTCATAGAAATCTATAGGTTTAGAGGGAAACTATACTTAGGACTTAAACTGCTGTCTGCTTGGTGAGGGCTGAACTGGCCTGGTAGCTTATTGTTAGTAAGCCTGATCTTTACTCATGCATGTAGCATCATAGCCAGGGCTTTATATATATGATGAGTTAGGAAAGCAAATTGGGCAGGATTGGCCTCAACGGTATCTGGTAAAGATGTGGGTATTGCAGATTTTACAAGGAGCTGGCATGGGCTTTCTGAATGGTAGAACACACCAAGAATATATTGCAAACATAAGAACAAATAGAACTTGCTAGCACTTATGCTATGTCTACTGTACAAACACCTTGTCAGAGGTACTGCTCACTGTAAAGAATTTTGCTACTGGTGTCACATAATACCACCAGAATCGATTGGAATAGCTAAACTGTGCTTCATCCTACCTTGAAAGCTGTGAGGGCTTAAAAACCTGACATTGTGGAACAGATCATTCCTCTGGGGTTTAAGAAAGGTGCTTCAGTGATGTGAGGTTGTATGGGAACAGCAACAGGCTGCATCTTCCTTTGGTTTTCGTTTCAGAATCCCCAAGAGTTTGCCATTTCAGTGTTGTACACAGAAAGGTCCTCGCGGCAACCCACAAATATGAAAGGCTTATGAAACAAATGCTCTCCATTCAAAAGACATCATTATTACTTCTCCGACTCAAACTTATCAGGAGTCCCGTTAGTAATTTTTATGCTTCCACCTAGAACAGGCAAAAGTGTTCCCACTTGTATTCAGCACAAAGTATTTGAGCATAAAGGGAAACAGACCTTCAGTTCTGCCAAAAAATGGTGACTGAAATTGTCAGTGGAAGGAGCTCTGTGACATTCTTAATCCATCTTTCATGGGTGGTGGCATGTCTCCACCTAGCCATGCAACTGCACATCAGAGCAAAAGGATTTAACGTTTAAACATCTAATCAGTAGTTGATGATAGACAGTACATAACGTTTGTGGCTTCCCTTATTCGAAGCTAGTTTTCTGGATGGTCAGGTCTTGTCTGAAGTAAATACTTCAGGGATGGGGATATGGTTATCGATAAACTGATCCTGGAGTCTCATTTAACAAAACCTCCTTGTGAGAGTTAGCAGATGATGTTTGTCCCTGTATGAGGTGATGGGAAGTTAAGTCGCTGCCTTTCTGGCTCTATGGTTACAAGTGTTGTCTAGACAAGGGCTGCAGAATAGGCTGGCTCATTTTCAATGGACTGCCCAATGTATATATTTATTTAGTGTCAATGTCTACTGAGTTGTGTGAAACCAGAGGTGAATCCCCATGTCTCAGACCTACTTGAAAAACTGTTCTAGTTGTTTGCTCCATTTCATTCATCCTCAGAATTTACCAGTTGCTGAAAATCCTTGCTAAACTTTGCCTGCAGCCCGATCCCGATTCGTTTCCTTTTAAGTAGAATTCCTACACATGTATATTCTAATATTGGCTGTAACCAATTAATCACATAGCTGTTAATGGAAGTACAAGGCTGTACATTGCAAACTTGTTTCACTTAGCCATGCGAGCTTGTGTTGGGTGGAAATGCAAAGGCATCAGTCAGGCTGACAGACACAACCTCAGTTGTCTTCTGTGCTACTGCCCTTACCATTGTTCAGTGACAGAGAGCCTTCAGCATGGCATCTGGCAGTGAGAAACCCTTCCAAACAAATCAGGTAGTTTAATGGAATTCTGTACCTTAGCTGAGGGAATGGCAAGAAAATGCACCATGAATGCAAACACTTGAGTTACTGTATGAATGTTACACCTTCTTATAAACAGCTTCCTGCCAGCAGTGAGCGATAGGAAGCACATTAGCATGGGGGGGTGGAGGGGTTGCATGCAGTTAATGATCTGAATGCTAAGGATTTTTTTTCCTCCTGATAGCACAGAATTGCGTTATAAATTCTCCAGGAATGTGGAATAGGTGTTTGACATGAGCGATTAACGGAAGCTATTTAGAACTGCAAAATGAATTAAAGCTTTAAAATGCCTTTACGCAGTTACAGGCAGCAGCAGAAGTGCTGGGACTGGAATAATGAGTGAGGAAATTGATTCTTCGAAAGAAGAAACATTTGAAACCAGAAATAATCTTCCAGTTTTTCTTCTCTGAGTTAAATTGCTTTTAGCTCTAGACACTCAACAGTGATGTTGATACACAGCAGGAATCTTACACATAGGGGTTTTTTTGTGTGTTAGAAGTATTTGAAGTACTGAAATCCCGTTTTTGAAGATTTTGAGGAGTTATGTTCTATGTATCTTGGGAAAAGGGAAAGGCCAATGCATTGAGGCTTAATTTCACGTTTTCCACAGCAACCTTTACGTGCCATCCAGTGGAAATAGCACTGGTGTTTCTCCAATTGAGAATATGAAGCATCTAGGAGAGTTTCTAGGTTTCTAATCCTGTTCGCCTTGCAGAGAAACTATTCATCATTTTCAGTGTTATGCTTCTATATTGCTGATCACAAACTTCTTTACAAAGGTATGTGTAATTGTCTCTGCTTACCTGGGAGAAACTTGCAGCACAGGAATGAGGAATGATTAATCTATGTTGTATTAGTGCTATGGCGATTGCACCTACTACTTCCTCAGGGTTTATGCCATAGTTGTGTCCTCCTGTAAAGGCTAGCTCAGAGATGATCGCTCCAGGGCTAAGCTCAGATTTTGTGTTAAAGCAAAAGGGAAAACCACTTCAGATGGAATTCCTTGTCACTTGCCCTGAAAGGAGACCCTGACATTACTTTCTGATTTTCCCAAACTTCCATTTTGTTCTGTGGCGTTGGCTCTTGAACAGCTTGTTGTTTAAAAGCATAAATACTGCTCTAGTGCATCAGGTGAAGATCTACAAGTCACCATGAGTACACTAAAGCATTGCCAAGCTGCACGTGACTGGGCTCACACAGCTGGGTCCACTAGCTGTGAATCAAAAGGTGAGTCCTGCCTCCCCCCCACCTGCTCTGTTGCTGTACCACTGCAGTCCGAAGTTCCTCTGCAGCATTTGTGCCCCAGGAGATGGCATCTTGGAAGTGCAGATTATTCCTCCCTCCAGCTTCACGGACATGCTCAAACCCTGCCATTGGTGGGCAAGAAGGTAAGAGATGGGTAAAGCTATGGATGGAGAGAAACGAATGATTAGAAAACCCAAACCTGGGGTTTTCTGTGTGCAGTGGAAAACCCTCTGGTTCCAGTTGCAGTCCCAGCTGGGGTCATTATCTAATACATATATTTGGTGTATAAGCTGAGAAGTTTGGAGAAATCTGTGATAACAAGGGAGGAACATAAAATTTTTTGATAATTGTGTTAAAGTGTGATCTGCAGAATTTGTTGTAAGATTTTTAATTTAAAGCTATGCCTAAAGCTAAATAGTGTTCAGCTAAATTAGCAGTGGAATAGCTGATGGGATAAATAAGGAAACTGGTTAAGATTAGAGATGAGGGGAGTCTGGTTGAATGGCAGTTCACAGATGGGAAAATCACATTTTTGGCTCCAGATGAATACTGAGGTAGTTTAATTCTCCTGGAGACTTGGATCACCGTGTATGCGAGGCTTGCAGGGATGGTAGCTCTTCCTAGACTGGGCATTTCTAGATGCTTTCTGTCCCAACAGCCTCTGTAGGCCACTGCTTCTCTGATTGTAGAGGACCAGAGCCAATGGCATTAGTTTCTTTGCTCCACTGAACTGCTCTCAGCTAATGCAAAGTCTTATGTGTTTTGAATCCAACCTTTACGTGCTCTGGTTTCAAGAAATTGTGATGTGTGTGTTCTGTGTACTTGCAAGGTATAGCATCCTTAGGAGTTTTGAGTCCAGCAAGCCTTGTAAATGTGCCTGTTAGAGTGGGATGCTTTGTACATTGATTATATGTATTTGTAAGGTCTTTTTTGGATGGAATTAAATGCTCTGAAGTGATAATCATTTGGGAAGAAAAGTGGAGATCGGTGTGTTACCACAGCCCACTCTGTGGCAATGCTGCCAAATGCTGGTTCCGTCTCGGTGGTGATTACTGCAGTTGTTTGGCATCCTGTCAATTCTGCAGTAAATACCAGTGTGACAAATGTGCTAAATACACTTTGTACCACCACAGAGTAGGACTGTGAACAGTGGTGACAATGATGTCCATCCTTGCATGTGTATCAGCAGGGATCAGGTGCTGTGCTAGGAGGAAGAGAGACTTGGATTGTGGAGACGGGAAGGGACAGTTAGATTGTCTACATTAGGTTTTGGTTCACAATGGGAGTGTGCTTTCAACAACAGTCAGGCACTCTGGGACAGTCTGTGTTCACCTGGTGCCATGGTTCCTACTTAAATCATTAGAAGTGGGAATACTCTGCTGCTGTGGTTTGTCTCCTGTCTGAGCTCACTCGGTAGGTAATTTCAGGATGCGTTTCCTCTTCTCCATCCTTTATGACAAGTGATAAGGAAAAAGAATTAACTGAAAACCTTCTCCATCTCCCCTCTGCTCAGACTTTCCTTAGCGGTGTAGCTGGGAGGGAAGCTGCTGTTCTGAGCCCCAGGCTCCAGTAACACAAGGTAGCAGGGGGTTGTCTGTTCTTTGTCTCCTTTGCTATCTTGCCCCTTGGGATCTTCTTAGACATGACAGCAGATTTGTTTCAGAGTAATTGCATTGGGTCTTAACAATGACCAACTTAAGGAAACCCCCACAAATCCAAAGATGATGTTTCCTTAGCTGCCTCAGATATATAATATTATGGTTTTTAGTTTGATGGACCCTTCTTTGGCACACTTCACGAATTTCCAAGTCCATTTACTTTGAGTGGCCAAAACACCCTTAGCAAAGACAATTTTGTGCTTTTTTTAACATTCCTTACATGTTGCAAGAACCAGGGAATTCTGTTCCCTTGCAATGCACTCTTGAAACTCTTGTCAGATTTGAGCCCGTTTGCCTGGGTGGGATGTAGACAAGGTCTAATGCAGCTCTTAGAATCCAGCTTCCATGCAAAGACATGGGTTTTGATTTCATTTCTTTTGGGGCAGGGGCAGAGGGTCTCATCTCCCTGGCTGAAAGCTCAGGGTCAAAGAGAAAAGTGACATTTCTCAATAGGAGGCCAGGAGAACCCATGCTTTTTGTGTGTGCACTCTTCATTAAGCTGGCAGTCTGTTCTTGTTCTATGTGATGAGACAATAAAACAGAGTTGAATACTTACTTTCTTTCCATGATTTTAATGTCTACCTGAAGGTTTCCCTTAGCTCTGACAGCTTTTTGCCTGCTACAGTAGTTTTGCTCTGGTTCGCATTGGAGGAATCTGTGACCTAAGCAGGTACCCTGGAAACCTTTCCAGATGGGCTGTATACTGTGTTTCAAATTCATCTGCATATCATATCTATGTACAAAATGGAATGTACAACACTTCTTGTTGTTTTTTTTTTAAAGCACTGATCCTCTCTCTTACCAGCTGGGTGGCTCTTTTCCCTTCTAAAATGACAGGAGGATAGATGGACACTTGATGTTTCAAATCAGCCATGCATGCTTGCTGCTTTTATTCTTTCTTCCATTAACTCTCACAAGATTTGGCACAACAAGAGCATTATATAAGACTAAATAATTCTTACATAAATCTGAGTGAATGCCTTTCATCAAGTACTGGGTGCTTATCGTGGCTATAAGTAAAAATGAATCACTTCCTTTTGAAATGGGAGCTTTAAACCTTGTATTTTGTGTAGTTAATTGCCACAAGCCAAAATAACCTTTTGAGCTCGATGAATTTTCACAGCTGCAGACGGGAGGGAAAAATCCACACTGATAAATAGAGACTTGGGAATTTCTAAAAGAAATGATTCCCCAACTGCCTCTTTTAGCACAAAGCCCAGCTCATGTTTGCCAGGATGTTAAATGTTCCTAGCACATATCTACAGAGCCAAGAACCTCAGTGTTATCTAAGGGATAGAATGAGAAAGAACAACGCAAGGGCAGTGTGAATTTGACACTTTAAGGAGAGGCACCAGGTCAAAAAGCACGGATAATTTAGCTTTTCATACAGGCTCACAGATTAAGTAGGTTCTGGGTTTAGCAGCTCAGACACAGAGTTGTGGAAGACCAGTCAACTGACATGTTATACAGGGAAATACAGGGATGTACCTTTTAAGATAAGGGAATAACTATTTGTCTTACAAGGCAAGATGAGTATGTGGAATAGGAATTGGCAAATCAGGAGCCTGGGAGGAAAGAGCATTTCCACGCTCCTTGAGGAAAGTGAGAACCAGTACTGGGAAAGGTAGGAGGCTGTGGAAACAGTACTGGGACTGCAGTCATTAACCCCAGTTGTGCTGGAGGAGTTCTTTGGCTTGTCATCCTCCTTTACTATGGCATGGTTAGCTCCTGGTACAAGAGCGAGTCCATGCTTCAGCGGAAGACAAGCAGGAGTGAAAGACCTGGTGTTGGAAGAGCGAGTTGGTGTAGGGAAGTGGGAAGACACAGAAAGAAAAGGGAGGTTGAAGGTCAGAAACCCACTGACCATCATGTTAATGAGGAGGAGGAAGGAAATGGAAAGAAGCAGAGAGAAACACTTGGTAAATATCAAATGAAGCAAACAATCTCCATTGTGTGGTAATGAGGACCTAAGGCTGGAGAGAAGGATGAGGTTAAAATATTCTGCTAAAGCAGCATGGTAAATCATCAGCACAGAAACTGAAATCCCCTGTGGGCAAACACGGCAATGAAAAGTATGGGATAGAGTCAGTATATTAAAAGACCAGTGGATGGCAGCATATTTTTACAACCACAATATTGGGTTGTATTTTGTGTCACTTGTTTTGGTTGTAGCTCATCTCCTGACCAATGTATCACATGTCCTGAGAACAAATCCATGTTTGTCTGATAAGTTAGCACAGGCTGTGAAGATTTGTGCATCTTGTGTACTGTTCACATTTCTCTTCAGTGGTGACCACTGTGGTAGCTGTCCCACACTGAGTCATGAGGGAGAGGTGCAGCATGCTAGAGTAGGAGTGAAAGGCACAGAGTAATGAGGAGGACAACACCCTGTGAGCTGTATGCACCTTCTAAGAGTTTGTAAGAGTATTTCAGGAGTACCAGCTCCTAAGGCTATTCCTAAAGAATCACCTTAGTATATTACTTCTGATAACCGAGTGTGGTCCCATTCCCAACTTTTTTTCCTTTTGTTCTGCTGTGAAGCTCATGATTTCTTCTCAAAAGTTGGGAATAAAATCTGTAAATTGTAGGGAACATTTCTGAAGTATAAAATTATACATAAAGAGAAAAATTGAGCACAAATTCAGGCCATAGTGTAACACCCATCCAACCCAAAACTGGGGTGCATGAAGTAGTTAAAGGGAAGACTCATCTGCTAATTCGACTTCACAAAACAAGCCCCACATTCCTGCTTATCATATTTATTCCCCTTATGCAGATAAAAACCAGACAAGTCATAATGGATTTGACTCATTGCTGTATAGAACTGTTTATATTCCATGACGTTCACCTGAATTTCAACCAAGAAAGAAAAATACACATTTTCAAAGAACAGTTTACAAATTCATTTGATAAACAGACTTCCAAAAAACTTGTAAAAGTTAGAAGAAAATGTATTTAAGGATTACATCTCATGTTTTCTGAAGCAAAACACTTCATGTAGAGCACACCTGACATCAGACTTCCATACACCTCAGAGGTTTTCTATGTAGTCTTCACTAAAGTGTACTTACTAAGTGTTTCACAGTCCGAGAGCATGAGTTCCTCCATAAGCTACAAACCCTCTGACCTAGATACTCACTGTAAACAATGCTTCTAGAGAGAGGACTGTTCAAAGAAGAGGGGATTAGCAGTCAAGTTTCTTTGGAAGATAGTACATGGCATTTGGTTCTGACTTTCTTGCAAACAGCAGCGGACAAAAAGCATGGTAATCATTTCAGTTATTTGAGGCTCTTCAGTTTGAAAAGCATTTGGAAGAACAGGTCCAATTATAACAAACTGATAATTGCATAATTAACTTTGAAACAAAGCATTTTGCTCGTGATAAATGCATTAAGAGCTGAAATACATGAAGACAAGCTATTGTTTGTCAACTTGTCAGATGGGTGCTGAAGCCTCCCCTCTTAATTACAAGATGTTTAGCACAGCTTAACAGATATTTTAAAGTGAATATAAAGCTGGAATGTGTTTTCAGTGGTAGCACATTTCATCTGAGACGATTACCATGACAAGGCAGGAAAAGGGAAGGGGACTGAAGCAGTGATTTACAGACGCTCTAATTTTTCACTTAGAAATTCTTCCACGCTATCCGTATTCCACTTGAGGATGCTCAGCTCTTCTGCAATGTTCCCACTGTCATCGAGCAGCTTCAGTACAGGGTCAGAACCACGCACATACTCCAAGGGAAGAAATGAGAGTCAGTTACCTTGGGCCAGATTAACACTCCCCCCAAACTGATTTAAATTAAGTAAAAATAGCTCAAAGCAAGAATAGTAACAAGTCCAAAGAGTGACATCATGAACACTTCAGAACAGAGCACTAAATTACATCAGAGTATTCTGGGTAAACGTTGGCAATACACTTTGTGCTAAGAAATCAACCTCAGCTTTGGCTTTTTAAAGCTTAGAATTCTTCAATAAACCCAAACAGACAAGCTTGGTTGCTCCTGACAAAAAATACCAGTATTCCAGTGCCTCCTCTTTTGTTCTCATTTTATCCATTTCCTTCCTAGGGTTTAACAACAATGGGTTCTACTTTTCTGGAGGAAAACAAATCTGTAAGAATCAAATTAAGAAATTAAGCTTAGGAGATAGTATTTTAGCTTGTTTTCTCCTTTTCTCCTCCAGTAGTTTTTCACCTACTCTGCAGATTCAAAGGAGAAGGTAGATGTTCAAAGCTAGAGCTGGTGTGAATGTGTATATGCAAAGGAAGAACCAGTAAAAGGGGAGACACCAGACAGAGGCTTTATAGATTGAAAGATGTTGAAGGCTGTACACTCCACTGGCAGCAGTTGGCCAGTGTTTGCGGCTATGGGTTTCTTGCCTAGTCCCAAGGAATGAGGGTGGGAGAAAAGAAAGAACCATCAGGGACAAAGAGGCCTCACTTCACAAGCAATTAAAGCACATAAAGGGCAGTAAGCTGAGATCCAGGACAGTTATTTGCCTTATGTAAAACAGGCAGAAAACAGCTTCAGTTTAGACTTTTCACTTGCATTTAATGTCAGAGAGAGGAAAGTGGAGTAATAAGTTAAACGAAGGGGTGAGAGGATGTCAAGTGTGTGTGTGTGTGTTTATGTTTGAGTAACATCTACTTCTTGTCCTTGGCCCACTGCACAAGCTAATACACATGCAGGGGGGCAATGCCATAAACCTGGCTTTGAAAAATGGTTTTCTACTTCAGCTGGTTTAAGTTCCTGAAGCTGGATTTCTGAATCAAGCACCTGAATTATTTTTCTCATATAATCAGTGGCCTTTTTAGCTGTATAGAAATTTCTCATCACTTTCACAGCTCCAAGTTACTTCTATCAGTTTCTAGTGTAATCCCATTCTTTCCTGCTGCGTTATATCTGTGCCTACGAGGCTTTGCTGGGACCATAATACTTTAATGCTTCTGAAGACTCACTAAGTCACAAACTCTGTGATGCAAATAAAAACTTCACAGTGTCGGAAGGCTCTAACCATTGAAGTTTATGGAAAGCTTTCCCCAGGAGTACTGTACCTTACCATGCTGAGCTAACCTAGAACCTAGTCGATTTTACTTGACCAAGCTGGTGGCATCTCTAATCCATTTTCCAAAAGTCTTGTACAGTAAATACATAGAATCATAGAATAGTTAGGGTTGGAAAGGACCTTAAGATCATCTAGTTCCGACCCCCCTGCCAAGGGCAGGG
>JAVHNF010064106.1:0-13372 GCA_034783455.1 Micropsitta finschii
CTGCTGCTGGAGGACTACTTCCAGCACCGCAGCGGCGGTAGCGCGCTGCCCCCCAGCCCCACGGCGGCCACGCTGCGGCGGGCGGCGGCCGAGCTGGAACGGCAGGAGCGGGTCTTCTTCCGCTCCTGCGCGCCGCTGGCGCGGGCCGAGCCGCAGGAGGCGACGGCGCTGCTGGAGCGGGTGGCGGTGCAGCTGGAGGCGGACGGCGGCCTTAACTGGGGCCGGATCCTGGCGCTCGTGGTGTTCGCCGGCACGCTGGCGGCCGCGCTGGACGAGCGGGGCTGCACCGATGGGCCGCGCTGCCTGGCCGCCGCGCTGGCCGCATACCTGGCCGAGGAGCGCGGCGAGTGGCTGGAGGCGCACGGCGGATGGGTGAGCGGGGATGGGGCGCCGGGAACAACGAGGGTGGGGAGAGGGAGCCCGGCCCGGGGTGGATAACGGGGGCCTGGCCCATTTACCTAGCTCGCAGAGCACGGCAGGGCAGACCCCGGCGCCGAGGGTATCGCTGGGGAAAGGGCCGCCGTGATGCGGGTGATGGGCGCATGCGGCCCCGGCGGGAGGCTCCGCGGAGGACGGCGCTGACCATCTGTGGGGCCTGGGGAGCTCACAGCGATGGTCGGTGGGGACATGCGGGGTGCTCAAGGTGCCTGCGCGAGTCCTGTGTTGCGCCATGGTCCTGTTCCATAAAGGTGCCAGTGTCCATCTTAGATGAACTGCAGCCTCCTGGATACAGGAGCTATGTACGGGCTTGTGGGAACAAGGGTTACCTTCTCAGGTCCGCAGATTTTGGAGAGCAGGCTGACACGGGTCTTCTCCCAAGTGTAAACGCAAAACACTGATGTGCCTGTTCTCAAACACGCCTGGGTACGAAGCCACCCATCTGCTAGACCTGCTGCTTTGGTTCCTGCTCGTCCTGGAACTGGTCAGATCCACACCTTGGGAAGGTGTGGACATCAGCATTAATGTACATTGCAGTGTAAAGCGGTCGCTGCTGTTGCTTTCTGCCGCTTGAAATGCATGCTAAAGTACAGCTTTTAAAGCATCCATGCGGCTCTGCCTGTGTTACTGAACAAAACGTCAGCTGTCCCACAGAACTGCACATTCCCTATTTCCAGTCCTAGTGGAATATTTGATGTCAGTACAAATAAGCACTAAAAATAGAAAGGGAGGGGGGAAGCAGCCACTGGTTTCGTTGACTTTTCCAGGCACCAAAATGAACTTGGTTTTCCAGTGGTCCATCTGACGGCTCAGAACAGCATGGTCGTTGGCTGCAGTGTACACTGTCACTTGGCAGAATCGCATTACTTGTTCGCACAAATTAAAGCGTAAAGAACAAAGTTCCGGAAGAAATTAAGAGTATAACTTGTTTACATAGACATCTGCGGAGCAGAGTTCAAACACGACCATCTGGAGTTGTATTGCTGCCACTTCTGATTATCACAACTAACGATCTGGGAGAGCAGCTGCCAGCTTTGCTCTGAGCAGTGTCCACTTGGCCCCTCCAAGAGCATGTTGTCATCAGTCCTGTGTCCACCGAGATGGGACCAGCTTCAGTCTCCTGCCTTTCAAGTGGAAATTTCCATATCCTGTCTTTCAGATGCTTTCTGGAACTTGAATGAGGGGGAACAATGCTGGCAGCACCCATCAGAAACTTGCCTAAAAGGGCTAAAATAACGTAATGGCACGCTGAGCATCTTGATAGGAAGGTTGTGATTGTCTGTTGAGCAAGGCATACAAGCACTTGTAGCTACTGCTTCCAGTTGCCTTGTGCAAAGGCTCTCACAAAGCATTTTTGTGTGCCCAAGGCAGAAGGTTTAGACTTTCATAATTAAATTGATACTTCTACAGCTGACAAACACCATGCTGGGAGTGTGAGCCAAACTGTGCGCAAAGACTTGTTAAAAGAAATCCAGTCAATTGTAAGCCAACCAACTCAGTGTCATTTCTCTTTCTTGCTTTTCTAGGATGGCTTCTGCCGCTTCTTTGGCAGACAGGGATCCGAGACGGCTGAGCAGAGCAGTACCATAAGCAACGCAATCATGGCCGCAGCGGGGTTTGGAATAGCAGGATTGGCTTTTCTCTTGGTGGTGCGGTAGGCTGATGAACGGATCTTGCCATGGGGAAGTACTCTCAAAACTGACAATTTACCAGATCTCACTCTATTTTCTATAGAACAGACCCTCTAAGAAGAAGTTTATATTTTTAAGCTGGCTCGGGAAACTGTCTTGCCAAATCCTTGGCTATAAACTGCTTCACTCAATACTCAGTAACAGCACAAACAAATGTGTCCTAAACCACCATTTGTGCATGTTCAAAACCTCTCATCTACAAACATCCTCTGGACTTTCTCATTGAAGATGTAACCTAAGCTTTAGCATGGTTCATGTACTGTAACTTCCGAGTGCTTGGTGTTATGCTAGGAAGACGTTATGGTGGACTTGCTACTACTAAACCCTCTGTTTGAGATGTCTTTTTTACATGGAGGCAAGTCTTCGAACCTGCCTTCCATTAATACTGTAAAGTGGGCGAACATTAACTGTGATTTAACATAGCTTATGGCTTCAAATGCGGTGCACAGCACTTGTTACTGAAAGGCAACTAGTTGGTTGATTTAGA
Organism: Micropsitta finschii; assembly: GCA_034783455.1. Lineage (NCBI taxonomy): Eukaryota > Metazoa > Chordata > Aves > Psittaciformes > Psittacidae > Micropsitta > Micropsitta finschii. The sequence goes on from JAVHNF010064106.1 coordinate 2,617, forward strand.
GCAATTAAATGTCTGTGATGCAAGAGGCATTAGGGCTTGATATAACATACAGCTGATTTCATTACACTACAAGAAGATAAGTATTGATACAGGACGCTAATGGCTGCAGTACTGGTTCTTACTGAAAGGAATTTAAATATTAAACCTTAATTGGTATATTGAAATCCAGTGGGGGCTGGAATTTCTCTGGATTTCCTTGACAAAACAAGAATTTCCATATATCTTAATATATTTTTGAAGTATTTATCACTGTATAATACTTGTAGCCATAACATCTTTATTTTTGTTTAAAACTTAATGCTGGTTCTTGTCACTCTAGTGTGTATCAAGCGTTGTCTTGTTTGAGTAATATTTCACTCTATTTCCAACATGCTGTGTATTTCTTTCAATGGTTGTACAAATTGCCTTATGTTTCTGGTAGCTTTTAATAACGTTCCTGGGTTACTCATAGCGTGTACAATTTTACTATGGTGACTTCAAAGGTGAATAAATGTTGAGTATTTTTATTTTAAAACCCCTAACTTTCTGCTTATTTGCTTGAATGGGTGATCCACTCCTTGTATGCTGAGTGTTTTGGTGCATCAGTTTGTGTTCACCTTCCTGGTGCTTTGACCTGAAACGAGTAACTGTGCAGTACCAGAGCAGTGTGGTACCTTCCTGTGGAGGAGTCCTGCAGTAAGAACTAGGGCTAAGTCAGCCTAAGTGGAAAATCCAGTCCAAAAAGCCCGTCTTCATCACCGCGACTGGAAATAACCATGTGGTTTTGTAGGGCAAAACTTTCCAGAGTTCATTAGCATAGGTGAGTGCAGACAGGCTCCTCTGAGAGCTGTTCCTTCTTGTACAGAGCAAAAGAACTCCTGTTCTCTGCCAGCACTTGCTGCTGCCTACTCTCTTTCACACGTGCATGCTTTTTTACTTAAACTGGAGTTTCTAACAGGTGTTACAATGATGACTGAGCAGTAGGTGATGATGCTTAACCTGACTAGATTAGTAATACTGAGCAGCTGTACTTCTGAGGGTGCTGGGCTTAATTCTTAAAAGCAGTCTCATGCTCCTGTCTACATGAGATGTTTCTGTGACACTGGTGGTTCTGATGCCTGCTAAATGGTGCAAACCTGTTATTCAGCCTCTCTCCCTGGTCACCCATCAGCCCACTGCTCTGCCTGTAAAGAAGGCATGTCCCTTCATGGGGAGAGCAAGCCGGCGTGTGTCAGACTTCCTCTTGGGAAAGTCAAGCCTTGGCAAGCATCGCTGTGGCCGGCAGTGGCCACACTGCTTCTCCTTCTGCTGGCCACTGGGCCCTGGGGGGAGGCGTGTGGCAGGGACTGCAGCCCAGCGCCGGACACAGCAGCGTTGTGTGCCCGGCCGCAGATGCGGGAGAAGGACAAAAAGGGACATTCAGGGACGGTAAGTCCCGCGGAGGCGGGAAGGAGCTGGTGGTGCCCCCCCCACGCTGCCCGCTCCGAACAAACGCCTGCTTGTTCTCCAACTTCCAGTTCTCTAACTCCAGCTTGGCTGCTCCCGGCAAGAGGATTAACAGCCCGCGGTGTGGGACCATTGTGCTCAGTTCCTCTCTCAAGTTCCCACAGGGATGGCGCCTGCCTCCGCAGCAGCTGGATGCTCTCGGGCATTTGCCTTCAGTCCTCCTGGCCAGCCCAGAGCCTGTGGTGCTGGCAACTTTGGCTGCAGTGGGAATGAGATGGCTGGTGCTGGGAAACAAAGGTAGTTTCCAAAATACGGGATGCTTAGGGGCATGTGTGCCAAATAACAGGTCAAGAAATGCCCTAAACAGAGGGCAAATGCTGCATGGAAATCCGCTGTGGATCTCAGTGCCTCTCCAATATCAAGAAGAACAAAGATAAAATACGAGTATTTTGATTTCCAGTGTAACCTGATCTGGCAGGCCCCACAAAAGCAATAGCAGAAAGGATATTATCCTGGTTTTCACCGTGTGCTCTGGAAAAGAGAAGAAAATGGTCTGGAAATATCCTTGAATAAAGTCACAGTCAGCCTCTGGTGTAAACCTGACCCTTTACAAGGTGCAGCTTGGAAAGCATCTGCCGCTCTTCCCTGGACTGGGAGATGCTGCAGGTGGGTTTCTAAGGCTAAAAGAATTGGGTAGTTTAGGAAAGCTGTGAGGCTGTGAGGAGACCGCAGTGCAGCTCAGCAGCATGGTGGCAATGCTGCCTGTAGCTTCCTGGAGCCAGGCTGCTCTTGTCTCTGCTGGGAACCCGTGCCTGAGGGTGCTCTGCTCAGCCACTCTGAGAGCAGTGGGCACAGCCCAGGCTTCTGGAGCCTGGCATGGGGGTGACTTGTGGGTCACAGCTGGAGCCATACTTTCATGCATGGGGGCTGTGGTGATGTAGGGTTGGAGACCAGGGCTATATCACCAAAGCCTCACTTACTTCAGGGCGGTTTAGAGTTAACATACATTTGCGTGACTCTTCTATTTTATTTTTTTCAGTTTCATCCTGACAGTTTGTCTCAATGAAGCCTTCTATTTCAATTGAAAACTGCTGCTCATCCTCTTTTTTGCCTCAGAAAAGGGAAGCAGGGTGCTTTCTTTAAATGCAGAAGAGGAGCAGGGGATGTTTAAGTACAAGGCTGCAGCTAATCCCTAGGATAGCTTGCTGACCTTCAGCATTGGTGAACTTCCCGGGCAGGTGGTGGGTGCAACAAGCCGCATCCTATCTAATGATTAGCACACAGTAATTGCTGCAGGTTCTGCTGGGGGCTTGTGTGCCTACACCTGCAGAAGCCATCAGTTGTGGGTTACTTGAAGGCACTTGCGTGCTGGGCAGGGTCTTGTGTTTGAAGGGAGGTGCTGGCTGAGCTGCATCCCTTGTCTGGATGCTCACACCAGTTTGGAGTCTTCTCTGCTCCGCTGTGTACAGACACCTTTGCAGGGCCCAGTTTTCAGTAGTGTTCCCTCTGATCTTACTGGAGCTGTTGGTGTTATCTGCTGGCACAGCACCTGCTCCCAACCCAGTTCCCTTCTGAAGGCGCAGCCATTGTAACCACGGGCAAAGGCTGCAGTGCTGTTGCAGGAGCCCAGCTGCCTTCTCTCTAAAGGAAAAAGCGATCTATTCATCATGGGTCTCAAGGGTGTTGAATTAGCAAGTGGGTTTCTTTTTGACTTGGAAAAAATGAGAAGCTGTTAGAGTTCAAAACGTGTGAGTTGCAGAATGGTGTTAACATGGCACTTTGTGAGCTGTGGTATGCAAAAAATCTGGTCTGGCATGTCTCGCTGGAGGAACTACTGCTGCTGCTTCATCCTGCTCTCTCCACACATGGTGGTGGGGTGTACATGGTGGTACCCAAGCCTGGGCAGGATGGGAGAGCCCTGTTGCAAATGACTTAGTAACTGAGCAGCCAAACCTCCCCCCTGAGAATCACTGGGAAGAAAAAAGATCAGTGTGTGACATTTATTAACGTGATTTCACTTCTTGTGCTCATTCAGTTTGAATAACGAAAACAAACTTCTGGGTTTCACTTCTGTTTCCCTGCATTCTGTATCTGCCTCAAGCTGGGTTGTCCCTGCCATGACGGGATGCTGTGTGGGGAGAGCAGGCACAGCTGGGAATTACCTGCTTTAGGGTTTAAAGAGTCAATGTAATTGCTTCACAAATACTGCTGTTACTGGATGCACTTTAAAGTGTTACCTTCACTCTTTTAACCATTATCTTGTCACAAACTGAAGTTTTTCAATCAGAACAGAGTTAAATAAAATCCTGGTTTACTTGAAGGCAAATGTAGGAAGTTTAAAAATCAACTCTGCTGAGCTAACAAGATCATTTTGTTGGACTTTTTCTCTGCCTGGGCTTGGTCTATTTGTTTTATTCAAATGAGAAAGAGAGGACCTGGCTTTCCTTGTCACAGAGGTTTCCTTTCCAAGAGGCCGTTTGTTTCTGCCCAGCCTGTGTTCAGTTTCTAGCACTGCAGCCTGTAACTGAACTTGCCAGTTGGCAGTCTCACGTTCTGGATGTTCACCCGTTCTGTGTCACAGCTGATGTGCGTTACACGTTTCTGTTAGTTAGGAATTAAACCTATTAAATGGTCTGCTTTAATGCAGTAGGGGATCACACCAGCTATCAGGGCAGTGGAAATCCATCATGTCCTGTAGTAAGAGACACCGCAGTGCAGGGCATTGGGAAAGCCTGTCCACATAATACTATGGGAGGCACTGCAGAAACTTCGTGCTCTCTAGGTCTAATCCCTTTAATGACTGTGACCTGTGACAACAGTTCACTTGAGGGAGTTCCTGTGTTTGACCCAGCCTGCTCTTTTGTTTGAACAGCTCAGCACATGGTGAGTAACAGCAGGAACCCCACACCCGGCTTACAGCTTCTGGATACTGCCTTTTAATTATTTATACGATTATCACATGTGGCTTATACCGAGGAGGGCCTGTGGGGAACGATGGCCAGGCTCATCTAACCGTGGGGAAGGTGTCCATGCTGCATTGCTCCTCGGGGAGGACCAGGCATGGCACTGGAGCTCTGCTGTGGGCAGGCTGACACCAAAGCCAGGAGCTCTTGCTGGTGCTTTTCATTTGCAATGTGTAAAAGTGCAAAGGTGGATTCATCAAAGTGCTAGAGAGAAAGCACTGTGTGCCCAGCTAACAGGCTGGTTGGCTTCTTCCTTGTAGTGATTAGCATCTTTAGAAGAATCCCAGAGCATTGTAATTAATTTCTGAGCATCAATTGTGAAACTATGATGTACCCACTGGAGACTCCTAGAACACAGGCAGAGCCATGTGGCTTGGTGAGGAGTCAGGGCAGGCAGTGCTCAACTCTTGTCTCCCTAGGAGCTGACAGCAGAAGCTCACTCGGTGCCTGATCTCCTGGTATACAGGCTGGCCCTAGGGCTTTCCTACCCCTCCTGAGGCAGAGGATGTGCTCCTAGAGCTCTGCTGGAAGTGTGGCCGTGCTGGATGTACCCGGTGTCATCCTCCTCCCAGGCAGCATGGCCACGCTGCCTCTTGGTGCCAAGCACGAGACTGTGAAGGAGTGGCCATGTTGGTGCTACACTGGATGGGTGGTGGTTAGATAACTTTCAGATGATTATAATGCTTGAGCAAGAATGAATTCCACCAGCCAGGTGTAAAATAACCTTGTAAAACAGTATTGACAAGACCAGTGGCAGCTGAGAGCTGATGGTGCTTGACATTCAGAGTGAGCACTTGCTTCCTGATACCCAGCACATGGGTGCGTGCTTTGATACAGACAAGGACTTTAAATGTTGAACCAAATTACGCTGGGAGCCTGCTAGGGATGTGGTTCCTTGAGCAGTTCATACCCAAGCTGGATGGTGGCATTCTCAAGCAGTGGGATGTGGTCCAGGAACCAGCTCTGCTCAGGAGGCTGGATTCCTACTTGGGCTGTGCCGGGTCCTGTCTCCTCACACAGCCCCAAATGGGGCAGCACTGCTGGGCTAGAATGGTGTCTTTTGCTCCACTGTGATGGGGCATGGGGCTATAGCACAGCCACTGCCTGCTGCACTCAGTCAGTACATGGGTTCCATCCCAAAACTGAAGAAACCCCTGAGCTTCCTGGTGTGAGAGGTGTCAAACGTGTGCAGGGGTTGAGTTTTTAATTGTATTTTCCTTTTGTCTTCCCCTAACCCTTACGTGCCCTGCAGAACATGTACCTGCAGTAGCTCTTCTGACAATCCCAGCGTCAGCACCCCTCCTGTGTGGGGCTGCTGGCCAGCACAAGTCAGACTCGCAGCATGGAAAACCCAGCATCCTTAAGCGTTCCTGCTGCCGGGTGAGTAGGCAGCTCTGTGCCGTAGCAGCACTGCCCTGCCCTGGGCTAGAAAATGGAGGAAAAGAAAATGATTTCTCATAACTTCTTGTGAAAATGGCACAAAATAGCACAAAAAGAGCCTGAAGCTTTACAAAGAAAAAACCAGCCCCTTGGGATCTGGTGTATTGTCCTTGGTGATGTTCAGAGCAGAACACCACCTGCTGCTTTGAAACCCTTCCAGCATTCCTGGTTGCTTTTGCCAAGCAAGGTCTGCCCCATGGGAGGAAGAGGTTAATCGTGGGAGTGAGTGGGGTGAGAGACTGTGTGAAACAGAAATCCCGGTGCTGTGTTCTGCCATCTGCTCCGTAGCCGGTCTAGGGCTGTGGGTGCTTTCCCACCGCGCTCCCCTCGCTGCCACACGGCGGGCGGCTGGCTTTGAACTCCGGTGCCGGCACTGCAGGGCCGGGTGAGGTCTGTGCCTCCCCTGCACCGCAGGAGCTGCCCTTTGGCTGGGTGAAGCTGGGCACTGTGTCCTGGCTGCGGGCTGTGCTGGTGTCCACGTTGGAGCTGCTGCCGAGAGCCAGCTCCAGAACAGCACAGACCTCAGTGCCTTTGGCACGGGGCGAGTGAGTGCCAGGGGGTCCTGGTGTGGGCACCCCCTGTGCTGTGGCCATAGGGAGAGCTCTGCTTGCAGTGCCTGGGGCTGGGGCCGCAGCCCCTCTGCTCCGCACACCCCTCCTGCCCACCCCTGCTCCACTTTCACTTGGGAATGTGACCTTGCTCTCTAGATTATTTACAGACAAAATATTGCTGCAAGGCAGTGGAAGGGTTTTCTGTTGTTTTTCTTGTTGTTTTCTTTTCAAGTGACTGAATTCCACGAAAAATGAATTATTTCAAGGGGTGTGTGGGGCCGGTTGGGAATGCTTTGCTGTGTTTGGGAACAGGCTGCCCAGAGCCTCTCTCCTAGCCAGCACAGAGGTGAGAGAGGCTCTTAGTTTCCCTACCCATAGGAAACAATCTTTCTCTGGTTTTCTTAGAGAAACCCACCCCAGGCTAGGGGAAGGCTGCCAGGACAGGACACCAGAATTAACAGGGACGTGGCACACATGTAACTGGGACTGAGCTTCTTCCCTGCTTGTGTGAGCGGGTGCATAGTGCTGGCTGTGGGGAAGGGAAGAGCAGAAGCAGGGACAGCTTTCCATGGCTTCCCCTCCTGCACCCTTAGAACCATGGCTCTCCACTTCCCATCCCTTGGGAGCCCCTGGGCCTCCTGCTGCGCTTGGGACACAGGCTGGGTTTGCTGCGCACTTCAGGCAGAGCTGTCACATCCGATCGGAAGTGGTGTGGGCTCATTTCTCCTGTTTTGTTTTTACTGGCAGGACCAGCAGCTGCCCTTTTCCCCGCTGCTGACAGTTCTTCTGTCCAGCTTAACTTCTGAAAGCCTCATGGTGGTGGTTTCCCACTGTGCAGACATGATGGCTTTGACCTTGCACCGCTGTGGTACCCTTTGCATGCTGCTGGAGGCCATGGAGCTGCTCATTGTGCACAATAATGTGAGTCATTAGGTTCAAGCAGTATTGGTTGTGCACTGGGCAGTGAGGATGCTGAAGGAATGGAGGTGGTGTGTCTAGGGACCTTTGATCAACCAAACATGATCAACCGTCTTGCAGCAGACTTGTCTAGTTGGTGGAGTGGTGCTAGCTGGGGTGCTACTGAACTATGGAGCACTCTGTGCAAATCATAGACAGCATACTGGTTATACATAAGGGCAAAATCCAATTAATTTTGTGCAAAACAAAATCTGAAGTTTCCCTGGCTAAAAAGCCTTGGGGATGAAGGCCTGGGCCGGGAAGACAAGTGGAAAAAGGCTTATTATTTTAGTCAAATCCTTGATTTGCCTTGATGCAGCCAACATGCTCAGTGGCAGGGTAGAAACCTACCAGGTAAGAGACAGCAATACCACCGAGATCTTGTGCAGCAGCAGTATATAGAGCTAAAGGGCACCATGAGGCTGTGTCTGTAGGGGCTGCTCCCTATCAATGCACTGGCTGACCTCTTTGCGCAAGCAGCCCCTTGCCCTGTGAGGACTCCAGCACCTGACCCTGGATCTGCTTTTATGCATGTATAATGCTGCTCCTCACTAATGGGCTCTCTGGCACGTTGCTTCCAGCCAAGTATTAGTGGCTTGACTGGCTTGAAGAACCAAGTGTGACCAGCCCCATGCCATGCAGGGGTGCAGAGCAGCCCCAGCAGGTGCCTGGGGAAAGGCCCCAGTGGTGCTGCTGGTGAGCACCTCTCCATAGCATTAGATCAGTAGTATCCCAGTTCTCTCAGGGTAAGCCTGGGGTTTTGTTGGGTGCTCCTGCCCCCTTTGAACAGGGAATTGGGCATCCTGAGCAAAGCATCTTCTCTGCCTGGGTGTCCAAAGCAGTCAATGATCCCAGTAGCAGATGGATGGGTGGTAAAGAGAATTTTTCCTCCTGCGAGGTACATGAAGTCCCACCTTCCTGCAGAAACACAACGCTTGTTCAACCAAGGTAACTAACTGGTTCTAAATCCCCTCTTGCAGCAGCTGACCCTATGCGTGTTTATCCAAGTGACTGGAATTGTGCCAGTCCCTCTGGTAAGTGACCTTTGCCGAATTTTTCTTTTCAAGTTGACATTTAAGAAGGGGGGGAAAAGTCATAGCAACAAACAGTGTTTTAACAGTGATAAAGCTGTACCCGTCAACAAAGCCAGGAAGGCTGCACCGGAGCCTGCGCTGGCAGCTCTGCTGTCCCTAACGGAGCCCGTATGGACAGCACTGGCTTGTGCTTCCCAACCTGCTTGGTTTTGCATGAACCAATGCCTATCGGCTGGGCTGGGCGCCTCCGCAGCTCCAGGGAAAGGCTTGTGGGGTGCAGTTAAGTGTAAGCCAGCTGCTGGCAGCTGGAGGCACTCACAGTATTAGTTCATTACTGCAATTCAAATGAAGAAGAGTCTTAAATCTCTGAAAGGAATCTGGGTTTGGCAGACAGTGGAGCACTTGGCTGATACTGAAAATGCCTTGGACAATTTACTGTGTGTTTGGGGGGAGTAAAATTCACCCCTAGTTTCTGTGTTCCTTGGTTCTCAGCTTCAGCACTGCTGTGACTCACCCCTCACCTCTGGCAGTTGTCTCACAGGGAGATATTTAAGCAATGAAGTGCCTGTGCTTTGCAGGAAGTTTACACCTAAAGCCCAGATGAGCTCCTCTTTGAGGTTGGGAAGTGCTGAGGGCATCACCGAAGGGTTCCCCAAATCCTACGCTCCCTATGTCCTGGCCAATGCCATAGCTCTGCCATGCCAGCTGCCAGTCACTCCATCTCCACTGGGCTCTGCGGGATCTCCTGTGTGTCCCTGCCTTCTCCACCTGCAAAGCAGCCTGCAGCCCTTACCCATGTTTTTGGTTTACTTGCAGATGGTGAGTAGGACTGTGAGCAGCAACCAGTCTGGGGTGTTGGAGTCTCCCTGCAATCCCCCCTCCGGCTCCTCTCCTTGGTGTGCCACTAGGAATGATTTCCACCAGGACCACTTCAGGTATGGCAGCATGGAGTGCCTGCATGGTCCTGCCTTGACAAGAGGAACTGAAACAGGAACATTTCAGTAGTGGTGTTTCCTGCATCCGGAGGCATAGGAGATCCATGGGAAGCACCTTGCAGCAGGGATTCCCCAGAACTGAGTGCTTCCCAGGCCTTTCTTGCAGATGGCTCAATGGGAGAGGCTGCAAAAAGGTACGAGACAACAAGGGGACCAGGGCAGGGGCAGCACTTCGGTTGTGCAGGGACATGCTGTGGCTCAGGGTGGTGCTGGCAGCTCTGCACCAGAGTCCTCCTAAGCATGGGGGCTGGTGGCAAGCTCTGCTTAAACCAGTGTTTATGACACATTTCAGTTGAGGAACACGTAAGCTGTTCTGCCATGACAGGCCTGATCAATGCGCCTGGCCCTGCGGTGATGCTGTTTCTTGTGTTTAATCTATTTGTCCAAGAGGAGAAAACAATAATGAAATAAACCCCAGGTAAGTCCAATAGCAAAGACGCTTTTAGTGAGCTGATAGCCAAGCCTTGTCTTTGCAGTTCACTGCGTCCCTGTGCAGCCCCGGCTCTGCTGCTGGTGAGGACAGGACACTGCAGCCCACAAGCTGCTGGGAACGGGGACTGGCAGCTCACAGATCCCCGTTAGGAGTGTCCATCTGCCACAGCCATCCCCAGTCCCCTGCTGCTCCTGAGAGGTCTCTAGGCTCTTAACATGAGACAAGTAAGCTTTATTGCCAGGCTGCTGCTGGAGTGATGCTCATGCAAGGCTCTGTGGCTGCTCGGTGGTGATGGCAACTTTGAGACTTCACCCACTGAGTTGTCTTCAATCTGTCACAGCAAGAATGCCTCATTCTGCTGCTGCTCACAGCCAGCCCAGCTGATGGCTTGCTGCAGGGCCAGTACGTGAGCTCTGGAGCGGAGCTGCTTGTATCCAGAGCCTTCCTTCCCCTGTGATAACGTCAGCGCTGGAGAGCAGACGGCTATTTTGGTCCCAGGAATGCCAGCGGATGATTTCACTTTTGTTTTGTACCCGATAACCTTTCCCATCACAATGAGAGACAACATCCGTGCTCCCTGTGCTTCCGTGTGCAAGGGGAAAGCCATTCAAGTGCCTCTGCAGGGGAAAAGAAAAAGACAGTTTAAAAATAGCTGCCCAATTGTCCATGGAGCCTGGGCAAAAGGAAGGGCAAAAGCTTCTCCACGTTGCACTGTGCACTGGGGTTGGCTTCCCTGGGGCTCAAGGACAGCAACCGTGGGAATATTTGCTGTGCTGGCTTTTCCCATCAGCCTCCTGCAGACAGAAAGGTCTGAGAGGGACTTTCTTCTCTATGCAAAGCCATCCCAATGTGGGGCTTCAGGAGAGCTACAGCAGTTCCTTTTGCCCCCCCACCTACCCATCTCTGCCCCTCCTGCGCTTCCATGAGTCCTTTCCCTGCAGGGTCTCATGTCTGGGAG
>JAVHNF010064106.1:38902-54623 GCA_034783455.1 Micropsitta finschii
CATCACCTCTTTTCGCTGAAGTTCTTGTTGGATATACTTTAAAACGCTGCCTTTCAACCAAAGACCACAGAGAGAAGGAAAGGTATTTTGAAAAGATGGTTAGCATCATCATTCCTTATTGCTTTTTTGTTAAATAAGGGTGTTCCATTTTACTTGGCAAGTACCTTGGCATGGAACAGCAGCCCCTTTATATGGTTTATAATTAAAGCCTCTTCCATACTTTGTTTTTAAAGACATATCAGTTGCTAGGTCACAGCCAAAGGGTTACACATGTAACTGGCCTAGGGTGACCATAGCTGATGAGCATAGGACAAAAACCATCTTCCACCCACTGGGAGCATTTCATGAAAGCCCGCTCTTCCCACAGACTGCTCTCCTAACGCAGGACTCCTGCGCTTTGCCGAGGGAGAAACCAACACCATACTCAGTATCTTCACTTTCTAGCAGCAGACTTCACTTTGCCTTACAAAGCACTTTTACTCTCTTTAATCACCTCTACACGGGGAATTACTTCCAAGTAATAAGCCCAACAGCCCAGCTGAAACCTCCAACAACAGAGCCCATTTAGGAGAGCAGGGTTTTCACCAAAGCAGCCAGCAGTGCCTGTAGAGCATTGCTTCTCCGATGCAAGTAGAAGTCCAAGGCAGTGAGAAGCACTGCGCTGAATTTAAACTCAGTGCTTTCATCTCCCTTTATAAGTTTAAAAATGTTCCCTTTCTACCCTTACAGGCTTCTTAAGTTCCACTGAGTGTCATTGGTGTGCTTAAAAACTAAATGAATAAAAAAGATTCATTTGCCAAAGATGTTTTCAAGCTGAAATTTGTTTCCAGTTTCTAAGCACTTCCCACCCACTGCTTTCCATCTCAATAAACCCTACCACAGTCCCCTCCCTAGGAGAAAAGGCAACGAACCATTTCCTCCTCCCCACAGCCCCATACATACAAACTGATGTACCTAAGCATTTGCATGCCATACCCAAAGACATACTTTGGGTCCTATCTCCCCAAGTACCCATTGTCTGCCATGTTGAGGGGCAGCTCCTTTCTTCATGCAAATTGCATCTGTGCTACTTACCAGAGGATGAGGGGAGCAGGGATGGAAAAATTGGAGGAACTAAGATACCATAATGGAAAAAGCTGCAGTTTGCCAAAAGATGTAGCATTATTGCACAGCTAATTAGCTCCCCCAGGAATGGCTCTGACAGGAGGAACTGGAAGAGAAACACTCACTGATCTTAGGGCTTGCTGCAACAGAGACCTGACCTGCATGTTTTGAAAACCCCATAGGAATTACCTGGTCCCACTCCTTGTGAAAGTGCTTGACAGGCTGAAGGACCTGCATCAACGCCTTCATTCCATGTTGCCCACAACATGAAGATGCTTACAGCAGCTTTTCTGCTTTAACGCTGTTATGTTTAAAAAGTTGATAGAACCGTAAAGCTCACTTACACCTGCAAGTCAGCTGTATTTTCAACAAGACATGGTTATTGATGCTATGCACACTCACACTTCCATAGTCACACCATTACACAAGGTTCTCTTCAATACAGGCCATATGCACTGGGACAAAGTTACATTTCTGGAGGCTCCTTCCACTAGGGCGCTGCACCCCCAGCAGCGGCACAGCTAGGGTAGGCTCCTAGGGAAGGCAATTCCTCATGTTTCCCTGAGCACCTTGCAGAGGGAGTGCTGCCTTTCACAACACAACACAACGGCAGCAGCTCTTTATCTTACATTGCACAAAGCAACACCAGTCTTTTTTTGCTGGCCATGTTTTTATTTGTTCTTCGTTTTAAACAGGGGAGCCAATGATACATCCAGTATTTCAAAAAATCAGAAGGTAAAACAAATTTTCAGAAGACTGAGATGCTACATGCTATATTTAACCTAATTTTAGTCATGCTTGCTTTTGAGGGGGGGTGGGAGCGGGACAGGAATCATTCAGTAAAAACATACAGTAAAAACAAAATGCCTCACCATATAGAACTTTAACCTACAGTAATGTTGTACCTTAATTATTTCCATGCACACAACTAACATTACAAAAATCTTAAAAAATGAACACAATTAAGACTTCTAGGAGCATTTGATAATAAAGCAATTCCTAATTTCTTTTGTCGAGATCAAGCACCTCCAATTACAAATTCCTATACACAGTGAGTGCTTTCATTGAAATGAAAACTAAGAAATAAAAATAAAAAGAATGTATTTGATAGCCTCAGAATAAGCTGATGTTAATATATATCCAGCTATGTAGGCAATAAAACCATAGTGCTAAACAGAAACTTTTATCTGAAAAGTAACTCAAAAATTAGGTTGACTTTCTATAATTACAGAAATATACTTATTTGCTAAAATAAATAAAAGTGCTGCATATTAACACTTCACTATAAAGAATGCATACCAGAACATTTATAAATATTGAATGATTTTTCAATAAGAATAGCTACTACAATAATGCTGGCTAAATAGAAGTGCATAATGAGAAGCACTATGGGTGGTTAATGTTTTGCCACATACTGCTGTTACCTTGAGGTAGATAACACATGCGTACCAAATTCTGCATTCGTTTCAGTTGCTGCTGGTATCATGTGTCTAAGAAATGTGTACAGTATGAAAAACTCTAAAATACACATGAATGAAAAAATGTTTTGGGAAAAATAGATATTCTCATGCAGTTATGTACAGTCTCACTGTGTAAATTTCAAGGCAAGGTTCTTTTTCTGCAAAACATGGACACTGTTTTACTGAGAGAATGGGTTTTTTACTTGGTTTAGTGCATTTTTTTTTGTTACCTCCTGCAGTTTGCATTACTTTGCTCTATTCTTTAATTTTGTGTGCAAACGACATGCCAGTTTAAAAACAAAACTAACTTATGTATAGAAAGTAATTCTGGATTGTAAAAACAATGGTAAACAGAAAACTAATGAAATCCATACCAAAATTACACCGTCTGATTCAAGTAAAAAAATTACTTACACTAGTAATAAAAAAAGACAAACACATCTCATGAATATAAAAGAAATGTCTGCTGAGTGTTTTAATTTAGATGTTTCAGAATGCTGCTGTACGTTTTGTGGGGAATCTGGGGAGATGACTTCATAGCAGAAGGCGTTAATGTGGCCTGTATTGATTTCAGTGGCGAACCAACGGGGCTGTGAAACTGAGGAATACCTATAGCCTCAAGCTGCTTGTTGAAGAGGAGCTCTCCACTGTTACTGAGAAAGCTCTCTTCTCTCTCCTTCTCCCCAAGCTTCCCCTCTTCTACTGGCTCAGGTTCTAGCATTTCAGCATCTTCTTTCTTACTAAAAAATTTGTCCAAATAACTGGTATAAGTATTTTCTTTTTCAGCTTGTTCATCTTTCCTTACTTCGCAACAAAACTGGTCTATGAGGAAGCACTCCTCCCCACTACTTACAAACTGACTGTCCCAAGAGGTTTGGTACAGAGCTTCTAACTGTGCCAAATTAGCCATTCCTTTCTCCTGCTTCTCTCTGCTTACTGACTTTGATATTAATCCTTTCAACTCTATTTGACACACTGAGCTATTCAAGTCATTTAATTTATCAACATCAGTAGACTCGTGTTGTAAACTAAGCTGAATGGTTTCTGCTATAAAGGAATCAAAGTCAAATCCTTGATTCTTCTCCCTTTCTTTTTCAACAAGTTGCTGTGATGCTTCCTCAAGCGCTATCTGAGCTTTCACCAACCCATTCCTTTCACATTTAGACTTGCCTTTCTTATCAGACTTTTCTTTGCTCTGTTCCTTCCAGTTTGAAAGATCTATAATAAGCTTGGGCTCATAGTAATGGTTAACTTCACTGTCTCGCCAAACTAAATTATCTAGGTATGAAGATGACCTCATTTTGTAATTACAAGTGTGACTACATTCCAGATCACAATACTTGTTTTCATGGTGATCTGAATACTGCCAGCAAGGCTCAGTAGAGAAGTGGGTGTCAAAGGCAGGATCCTCCAGATACTTTTCACGATCTCCATCCAAATATTTGCGAGGATCTACTTGCACTTCTTCCTCGTCAGTAACATCAGAGAGAGCCCTTGGATCACGCTGAACTTCATCAGCTTCAAAGTTATTATGAATAGGCCAGTCATGGTCTGAAAACTGACTTTCATGGTATCTGTAAAACAATTTCCTAAGTGTTAGCAGCTAAAACACAGTCTTCTCATTCCCAAGACAGAGACAGTTAAGTTTAGAAATTCTCTTACAGAATAATGACAATCTAACACAGATAATTTTTCCCCTCAATTCACTGGGTACCTCCTCCAGGCTTTTAAACTAATGTGGTATAAAGCAATCCTCATACGCACATCTGACAGATTTAAATCCAGAATTATGTATGACAGCTCACTTTGTTTACAGAACTCTTCCTTAAAGTGTGCTAAACTGACTTTCAATGACTATTGGCAATCTATTTACAATAACATGCACAAAGCATTGAACAAGACGTTCGTATTTAAAATTTTTTTAGAGAAATATTTTTTGGGAAAAAAGTAATGGGGAGATTAGCTTTAGATTCTAGACTGCCGAGTGCATCTCAGGAATGCATCAGCATTGCCAAGTCACTCTCATGCATTATAAACCCAATGACAAGGCACTGCCTATGAGGGAAAAGTTTATTCTCAGGTCAACTTGACATGAAACAAGCAGAAAAGGAAGTTATACCTATGAAGCAGTATTACTTCGAGCACGTAACCATTCAGTACGTGATAAATTTACCTTTCCCAATTATAAATATGGCTGTGACTTTCATCCATCAGCAGAATATCATCAACTTCATCTTCAATGTGAAAAGGATGACTTGAAATAGGCTCATCCGTTGGAAAAGAATAAATGCTCATATAAGGATGGGACAAAGCTTCTTCTGCTGTCAATCGATCCATGGGACTAAATGTCAAAATTTGCTCCAGAAAGTCCAGTGCTGCAGCAAAAAAGTTACAGTGAATAGGAGAGAAATAACATTTCAGACATCTAGAATTTAAGGTGCAGAGCTTTGCTCTAAAGGTGTGCATTTCCTTGAAAATAGCCACCTGTGAGGTATCAGCTCTTGAGAGTTTACTGCCAAATATGCATTTTGTAGCCATAGGAAAGCTAGAAGAGTAGAGGTCAAGCCTACGATCAACAACAATTTAACTTAAAGCAGGAAAATATACTAAGAGACAGAATGCTTCAAGCTGAATCAGTATCCACCTACAGCTATCAGGAAACACTGCTGTCAGTTCCCTTGGGGGACACTTCCGAACACATCTAAAAAACAGTTGTTTCATACTGACTCCATCCAGTGCTCCTTATATTTAGGAGGCCAGTGTCTCAAAATAGAGCAATTCCAGTGCAAACAGGCCCAGCAGAGATTCACAATTCCACTCCAAAGATGACCAACTAGCTATCATGCAAGCAGATAATCCTGCTTCAGAGAACGTAGAGATTCTTCTAACTTACACTTGCTTTTAACAATCACACACATTCTCCATTTTATGATTTTGAAATACAGGAAGTATTTTTTTTAATTACTTACCTTCAGGACTGATGCCTGGAAGCAACTGAGTTAAAGGTTTATGTGGCTCAGTCATATCGTTTCTAATGTAAACTGGAATTACATTGAGAAGCTCCTGACGGTCCTCCTCATGTACGACAGGAATTGATTCTAGAATCAACTGCATCTGTTCAAGTTCATGCGCACCTAAGCACCCAGAGAAAACACAAGCTGCCATTTCAACTTCAAACACTCCTGATCCCTGTATATGAAAAGCATGTCAAAATTTTGTGCTCCAAGTAGCTATTTTCAGCAGAAGACTATTATCTCCTACAACAGAGGAAAGGCTCGAGTTCTAAATTTGATGATAAAACTGAAGAGCTTTCAAAAATGCAGTAGCATATGAAGAATTACCGCTCTGCTACACACAGAGAAAATGACCCAACCTTAAGCTTTTGCAAGGTTTTCAACATGAAGTACTCTACAGCAACAACCTATCTTTTTGTTATATACTATACTACTGCAATCCTCCCTCTTTGAACTGATCCAAAACTGATTAATTCAATATTTGACCTCACTTTGAATTTTATGTCCCTTATTAATAAAACCAGCGGTTTAGCTCAGCAAGAGATCTTACAGGACACAGCCACTTGTATTCATATACTGTGTTAGGATTGAAATTATTGCACGCATTTAGCACTACTGAAATTTCCTTGGGTAAGAACCGTAAGGAAACTGCAAGAACCACATAGCAGCTCAATTCTGAATAATGGACAGCATCTATATGCTGTACTAATGTAGCTGGAACACCCAGAAATACAGCTTGTCTACCTCAGTTTATTGTTCAGCTCCAAGAAGCACATAGCACCCTAGAAAGTCAACTAGCAGATTAAACTATATAGAATTATTTGATGCCAGTGTTTCTCTCCTTCATCAAACAGCTCTGGGAAATCAGTTATACTGATGTATGTGACATTAAATACAAAAATAAATAGAGATTGTACCATCTCAAAATCTATGCACTATCACTTCACTTTAGCAGTCTGCACTGGACATCCTACCAACACATCTGCTAGATGACTTAAAGAAAAGCCAAGACAAAGCCACTGCAGAAAACATGATCCCAGAGGAATTTTGGTTACTTAGACCAAGTTGAAAAGCCCCAGAATTCTAGCTCACTGCACAGCTATTGGACCAATAAGAACTTTTGGCTAATACCAACACTACTCAAAACCAAAAGCCAAAATGCTAGCAGTTGCAATCAATCTATGCTGAGCACTGAAATCTGCAGACTTTCGCTGTTTCACTATTTTCTAGCAGAACTGCTTGATGCAATGCAAACGTAATAAATCTCTTATCAGTTGAGCATTTAATACACTGCAAACTTTACTGCAACAGTTAGTAACTCAAGGTTAGCAACTCATTGCAAGTTAAGAAAAGCCTCTTTGCATATTAGTTGCTGATTTCTATCAGCAATTATATGATTAATGATTAATCATTATGATTAATTTTAATTAATTAAAATAATGATTCCAAGGTGACAAAACTTCATTAATAGTACTTAATGGGAAAAGCTCTCAATTTCATTACCTTGACATACAAAGCTAAGAATTACTACAGAGATGTGGGTTTAGTCCACAGGTATCTGAAGGAACGTGAACTTCGAAACGCAAGCTCAGTTCTTAGAGGCTTTTTGTGTATTACTCCAGTAATTTAGACCAAGAGAAACAAATCCAAGAGCAAGCTTGAATAAGGCAGCTGCTCTTCAGGCTCCAGGATCCACAGAAAGTCAGCATGTTGGGGGTTTATTCTAGACTAGCTCACCTGCTCCCATGGACTGAATGCCTAACAGCAGGTGGAGCCTATGGGGTGATCTCCTACAATGCAAATGACAATTTGATTTTATCTAAAAAGAGGTTACACATTTCTCTGGTATGCCACACTAAATTTGAAATTGTAAGGCTCCTTCCTAGACCACTGAAACAAAGGTCAGGCCAAAAGAACCTGCAGATGACAAAAAAAATTAGGAATGGGGAAAAAAGGGCTGCTCTTCTGCAATTTAACATATAGAAAAGTGAGACGTGATTAGGTTGACTGTATTTAAAAAAAACTTTATCTAACGCTCAGGGCATTCATAATCCTCCAATAGTCCCTGGATAAACCAGTTCACTAAAACACATGTATTTAGAACATTTCTTAGGTATACAATAAATTTAGCTTAACCTAATTACAGACACCTTGCCATATAGGAATATTACACCAAATTGTGATCTATATAAACCCTGCATGAGTAACAAAAATTGAAACATCTTTTGCTTTACAAATACATTGATTTTAGTTTGCTTATATAAATGCACGATAATATAGCATATCCTGATAGTCAGTGACTAGTGATATTACCCATGAGAAACAACCTTTCTGGAGGAAGATAATGATGCAGTACCACTCCTTGTGGCAATACACACACATCATTTTTATTCTACCCACCTGCAAAGAGGGTTTTCCCAGTCAGCATTTCAGCAAAGATGCAACCTGCAGCCCACATGTCAATGGCTTTAGTGTAGTTGTTAGGAGAAAGCAAAAGACGGGGCGATCTGTACCATTTAGTAACCAAGCCTTCAGAAAGATGGCCCTAAATTGATTAAAAAATAAAAAGTTATCTAGATTTTTAAGAGGTATGGGGTTTTTAATTACTTGTTCTTACTTTTTAATGCATTACTACAAGATGTTTTGGTCTCAAGGTCCTACCATGTGCCCTTTGCTGTGCCTTTCTGACTTTTAAAATATAACACCTCTATCTTTATAAATGAACAGCAACAATGCTGAAATATCACACTATTTATTATGAGGTACTGCAAATGAGGTACTGCAGCAAAACCGTCTTATCCCCAGATGCCAAATAAACACAGAAATTATAACAAACTCTCCTGTGAAACATCTAAACCAGGAAGACAGTAACTCTAAATCAATCCCAGGAAGCAGTCCCACTTGCACACTACAAATGCATCGCATATAAACTTGCCTACGGCTTCTGGTAGTTGTGCCTCTAAATGTTGCTCTTAATATTGGGTCCTGTATTCATTGCTAAAAATCTGCTTTTCTGAACACAGATAGCAAAAAAAGAAGTTTCATCTTATGCATACAGTAGCCCTGTCTGAGACAAAACATATCATCAGAAAGAGATCTGCTTTACTTTATTCGCAAGCATTCCAGTTCTACTGTATGATTCCTAACATGATATCCCATCCGCTAACAAGACCTTCTACAGACTATCTACCTCTGTGAAAGGGAGAAAAACACTACTCTAAGAAGGGACAATTGTGAGTGCATCACTTGAATATTTCCACTCTTCACATACCTTGTGGGAATAATGAGGATCCATGATTCGTGCAAGACCAAAGTCACCAATCTTCAGCACCAAGTCTTCAGTATTAATGAAAAGATTAGCTGGTTTGAGATCTCTATGCAGAACATTTGCAGAATGAATATACTTGAGCCCACGTAGCAGCTGGTACATGAAAAGTCTGGCATGATCTTCCAGTAAAGGGCCTTGTTCTAGCAGATTAGCCAGATCTGTCTCCATGTATTCCTGAACAATGTAAACACAGTTCAATTCTGTAAGGGAGCCCACATCATCTGTTAAATGGCTTCCACTAGGACCAAGGATTTCAAATACTTTGACAATGTTATCGTGGTCAAGTCTTCTAATAATTTTGATCTCACGTAGAGCATGTTTAACACTCTGCGGATCTGTAAGGACAATTTTCTTGACAGCCACTCTTTTGTCACAGTCATTATCGACAGCAGAAAAAACTAAGCCATTTCCACCACAGCCTAGTGGTTTTAAGTCCATATACCGAGAGCCCAGATCAAATCCATGAATGTTCATGAGACTTTCAAATTTTTCTGCCATGTCTAAATTCTTTACTTTTCTCTTTTCTCAAACTACTAAGCTTCTGTAAACACGCGGAGACACTTCCACTGGTATCTGAAGGAAAGGTCTTATGGAAAGGGAGAAGAAACACTTGGCTTTGACTGCAAGATGGTTTCTTGACACTCTCATTTCATTATGAGCCAGCCAGGCCTGTTGTGTCCCCTTGAATTTAGAGCCTGTAAGCTCTAGAACTCAAACTGAGCATAAGATAGAAAGATTGCAGCATTCATAGTTCAAGAAAGGTGCAGCATTTCTGCAGACATTAAAGAAAATACTCACAAGAAACTCAAACGGAATGAAATGACATACTATGCACTCAGCTCTACTGGGCTAAACTGGTTAACATTTAACAAAAATGTGAATAAATATGCACATAATAGGCTTCTATTAACATCCTCCTCCTCACAGTGCAGATACATTCA
Source organism: Micropsitta finschii (assembly GCA_034783455.1). Lineage (NCBI taxonomy): Eukaryota > Metazoa > Chordata > Aves > Psittaciformes > Psittacidae > Micropsitta > Micropsitta finschii. The sequence goes on from JAVHNF010064106.1 coordinate 48,750, forward strand.
GTGTTGGACTGGTCCTGAGCAGCGTCATTCTATGGTGCTGGTAAGCACTACTTTTTCTCTTCTTCCTCTTTTTTCTCTCCTTTGTTTACAGTCTAGTTAAATGGGAAACTGGCAGCTCTTGATTTACAAAAGATGCCTTCTGTTAATGATCAGGTGGCTCCAGCTCACCACAATTACAATCAAAGCTACCATCCATTTTACTCCGTGGCAACTTGAAAAGCAGAGAAAAAGACATCAATATTCCAGCACATACACAAGTCTTCCCCCAACTACTTAAGTCTCCCTAAATATACAACTTCAGTGCTTAGCTACAAAATAAGAAATGATCATAACAGCTGAACTAATCAGAAACAGCATAGGGTTTTCATACTCTCGGAGGAAAACCAATGATAATCACCAACCATCATTTATAAACAAGTATTGTGAAAGTTTTAGAAATAACCTACTGAGAATACAAGGCACACAACAAAAAACCTTACTGAATCTTAATAAAGAAGGGACTACCACAGAAAGCTTGGTAATTCTCCAATACAGCTGTTAAGTCAGAAACACTCACTTTCTCCACCTTAGTCACTAAATTCTTGAATAATTCTTTCCACTAAACTAATACTCAAAGCCAAAATCTGACTATTTCATCATAATAAGAGATTACTGGGTACCATTCACACAAAAAGGGTAATGGTTTGTGCACTCCTAGTATTTATTGACTTTCCAGAATATACAGCACACATACAATGCCACTTATAAATCTTAAATCCTTGTGGTTTTGGACAAAGTTTCATAACAAATCAAATCATAATTTGGCCCCTCTAAATTAATTGTTACAGGAATCACAGGGGTAATTCCTACATATTAGACAAATATTACCTTATCAATTACTTCACACTTACGCAGATTACAAACCTAGATTACAAAAAGAAACAGCAAGTACATTTTACACAGTGATACATTCTATAACCATTTCTCCATACATATGGGCATTTTCAGAAATAACTTATTTTTGAATAGTCTAATGAATGCAACTTACTACTTACGAAAACAAAAGTGGTAATTTCCTTGGTAAATGTCCCTATTTGCTGCAGCACAACGCAGTCGTAAAGACCACAGGCTGCATTTTGTGCACAACATCCTCATTTCTTTTAAAAGCTCAAAGATACCACAAAGAGAAGAGTCAAAGGCGTATCTTATACACTGTGGCAAGATTTGGGCAATTCCATTATAAGTCACTTGCATGTTCTTCCCCCACAACTATAGGTCACATCAAACCACTAAATGTCTTCTGTTCAACCTTAGATTAACCCATTTCAGCTCTTCATCCAGCTCTCTAAGTTCTCCAAACTATCCCAATACTTTAGAATTAACTGTACAAATGTTCTCCCTTAAAACTGTGCTGGCACTTCAGTGGGACAACCGGGACCAAGCAAAACAAGTCTCCCCACTCCTAACCGGGCAGCAAGAGCAGCTGACAAATTATTAACATATTGGAAATAATGGCCTCAATTCACTAAAGTAATCAGAATTGCATGCAGGAAAAAAAAAAGGCAGGCACACTGGCAAACAGAAACAAGATTGTTTCACCACGTTTAAACATTACCATTCCTTAGGCTCAAGCCTGACTGCCACCAAGACACACAGCCCCAGTGCCCCAGCTCACTCCCTCCCTCCTGCCCCACACCACCTGCCTGCAGGTGTTTGCACAGCCACATGGCCAACACAGCAAAGAAGGAGCAAACACATGCTATCATCTGCTGGGGTTTGGGGCTTTTTTTTCAGTAAAGATCACCAAATAGAGGATTTCTAAACTGAAAAGCATCCAGCTGCGCTCCACTGACGTGGTACAGTACCCTGCCAGAAGGGTGATCTTCAAACTTTCTTTACTCAGCACGTATAAACTATTGCCTTGAGATTCCTTTCTTTGCATGCTGCCAAAAGCCCTAATTTTAGACAGTGTTGTACAAGAGTTATTATAACCTTCCTACAAACATAATGAGGTAACACCGTTGCTTTCTGCAAAACTACCTTGAATTTGTATCAGTATTAAGATACCAGCATAGGGACCCTACTTAAAATATACGTACATCTTCTTAAAGAAAAAGGAAGAAACTTATCCTAAAGTTAATGAGGTGAATACCCAACTCTTTGTTCACAATTATAAAACCCAGAAGTCCAGCTTCTTGACATTTCATTTTATTTCTTTAAACCTAAAAGTACTTTCTCATTCACATACACCACTTTCAGGCTCACTTATTCTGAGCTGCTGCCTGCAAAAGAGTTTACATCAACCCAGTCCATTTCCCTTTCATTGTCAACCCCCTGCAAAAAACTGTTATGGAAATTCACTTTTGTAGCTCACACTAACACTTTAAATTCATGTTAATATGAACTGCATTAATGCAATTAATGATATATATTATAGATTATATAATTATATAATTATATAATAATATTTATATAATATTAGTATAATATATAATAATATAGTATCATGTTAACAGAGGTCCAAGGACTCTGTTCCAATACCCTGCAATAAGCTGTGGTTTATATCCTGGGGACTGTCTAAACCCAACTGTATTCTTCCCCATAATTAGGCTTATTGTTTCACATTGCTGATGTCTTCAATATGCAGCCATACCAAAGAGGCCTGCACCATCTGGGTCACACATCTGAAACCTCTCTTTTAGCTAGTTCCATAAAGCAGCACAGGAACAGATTCAGAAAGATGCCTATGAGCAGCAACGAGTAAGATCTGCTGATTGCTTCTCTGTAACTCAGATTTTATCCCTTACTGTTGTGACTAAACAAAGGCAGCAGCAAAAGTACAACACAAAAGCAGTAATGACATTACTGCTTTCAAGGAGAAAGGAAATCATGGCCCACTTGCTTACTGAAGCAGGAGTCCTAAAATTTTCATTCTGTATCTCTGAAATGATGCATTTTTAATCAGTTTATACTATATCCTTCCACTAGACGACCATTAATCCAGAAGGCACGTAATGATTTTCAGAATCAGTGATTTAGCTAAGAAAACAAATATTGACAAGACAAGCAAGCCATCACAGCCTTCAATTTGACCTGATCCTGCTACAAAACTTCCTACGCAATTTAGGAGCAAATTACTTAATCCCAAAGCCACACAAAGCAGGGCCCAGCTATCATTCATAAAAGGATCTAGATCTAGGAAGCTGACCAGGAGGCAGCCTGTCTAGCAACCAGAGCACATCACATGAATACAATGAGGACAATTAGAGACTGTCTTAGCAAAAATGCCCCACTACTAAAACATGTTAAGATTCAGTAATTGAGAGTGGTGTTTTGTTTACTGCCACTGAAAATTCTACTTTGGAAATGTAATAGATGACAGTGCTGTAGCAGGTTCATATATCCTTGTCTACACAATAAAATCCTGCTTCTTAGCTAATGCCACAACTACACCCATCTTCTCTTTCACATTAAAGACACACTTCTTCCACTACACCAGTTGCATCTCTCACTTAGCACAGCCCTCTGCTCACATGCTATATAGCCCCTTCGCTGCCATCACCCGTGACCTGACCCCCCTGCCGGGACTGCAGCTCCCGAAGCATTGCCTGTGCCAGGGGCCAGGGAAGCTGCTGAACTAGTTTCCCCATCATGAGTTAATAGCAAACAGACGTTTAAGACAGTCCTGGGGACCAGAAGGAGGTTGTCCTGGGGACAGGAAAGAGGGAGGGAAAATAAAAAGTTAACTCCAAACTTTCTTTCACTCTAAGATAATAGCTACTTAAAGGGTAATCAATCAGAAGAAATCAAGGCTTCCCTCAAGCCAAAAGTGAGCTCAAAATATCAAATTCTTCTTTGCATTTTACAGATTTTTCAACTTTGGAAAATAATGAGGTGGGTTTTAAAAATACTAATATTTAGAAAGAGTGCCAGCAACACCTGTTCAGTTTATACACTTCCAGTTTCAATGAAAGTCATAACTGTCAGTCCAACTGTCTGCCTTGAAAATACACACTAAAACAAACATGACAAACTCCTTTTTAGTTGTGCTCTGACCACTTGGACTGTAGTACCAAGAAAAAGAGGGATTTATCACCCCAATGCGTGCTGAACAGGCTATTCACACAGGCACTTCTGTTTTCATTTAGCCTAAACTGTCACCTTCCCAAGACTACTGTTTTGTGTAAGCAGTACTTTTATTCCTTCCTCCCACAAAGTTTGAAGAGGGAAACACAAAGACACTAGTTTCTTAAGTGCTTTACAACTATGCTTTTAAAACAGATGGGTTCTTGGGAGAAGGCAACAGAAGTGACCCACAGAAGGGCTGTCATCTTTGACATTACCCCTAGTGCTGGCAGACATCATCACACTTGACTGGCTTCATGCATTATGCAAGCAGCCCCTTCAATTTGAGCTCAACTTCTGCACGTGGATTTATCACAGTTTTCAGGAAACAGGATGTACACTGAAACACAGTCAAGTATGAGACATTTACTTTTCCAGATACAAATAAGACAGACAGATATCAGTTGATTATGCAGTCCACATAATGATCAAATCATTACTCACAAGACAAAGACCAAGAGTGACTAATGACATATTATACAACCTGCTAAGTACTATCCCTTCGACTATAAAAATACGGGGTGCAGAAGTATTTTTTTAGATCAGCCACGTTGCAGTCAGTAGGCAGAGTGAGTCATCGTCCAACTCACCAAACTGCTGCTTTTCTACAGCCTCCTACTTGCTCCCCACACTGTTTAGGGAACTCTGTGCTGGCAGTCAGCAAATGTTACTATTAGTTTATAAATCTTCTGAGGGCTCTGTAAAGCACACAAAAATCCACTGTGTTTTTCTGTATCAGAAATAAAAGTAGTTTGATCCTACCTTCGGATAACTCAATGAAAACTCACCACTGAAGAAGCCTACCATCAGCTAAGCACATCCTTCTGCGCATCGGCAGATCTGCTACCGTGTGCTGTTCCACTGAACAGTTACCTAGTCAAGAGCAAATTCAAGATAACAACCACACTGCAAGGACAGAGCCTGAGAGAGAGGTTGAAATGAGAAGTTCCTGCTTTAGCTTTACAGTGCACATCTTCTGAAGCTGATTACCAAACTAAAATCTACCTCTGTTATAAGCCTGGAGCTTGTAACTGGTTTATGAATTATCACGGTGTTATTTTTACACACACACACATATATTCATGCATACATAAAAAAAGCTTGTCGGCAACAGCACTTTTATCAACGTCTGCATGAGCCATATGATAACACGCCAACCACCGTTTCTTTTTCCATGACACAATTAACTTTACCATTGTCAGGCTGATCTAAAATGGCACCGAATTAGCCAGATAAAGATACTCATCATACAGAGCCAAAGTATGTGCACCTGCCTGCCTAGCCAAGGGTACCTGTTCTTCCAAACCCCGATACTCGAGCAGCCTCCCTTCAAGCTATTTTCATCGTGCGTCTCAAGCTACTTATGGGAAGTATTCAGTCACTTTTTCCACAAAGGTGCTGGAGGTTACAGGGAGCCTGCGGGCGCGCTGGCAGCAGGAGCCGGCGGTACCTGTCCCCATGCCTTCCGGTACGGCGGCTGCAGAGCAGCGCCGAATGCCCCGCGGGGAGCCGCCGCCAGCACTCAATTCAGCAGCAAAACTTCCGCAGACTTGGCAGAGCCGGGCCCGCCGCCAGCCCGCAGCTGTCCCGGTAAAGGACATCCTTCCTCCCGCCGCCCCTCCGGGACGGGACGGCTTCGCCAGCCAGCGCCGCTCTCCCGAACACCGACGAACGCTCAGGCAGAGGGGACCCTCGCCAGCACTCAATTCAGCAGCAAAACTTCCGCAGACTTGGCAGAGCCGGGCCCGCCGCCAGCCCGCAGCTGTCCCG
>JAVHNF010064106.1:55246-67971 GCA_034783455.1 Micropsitta finschii
ATTCAGCGGGTCGCCACGTCTGATCTGAGGTCGCAAGCCCGACGGGCAGCGCGCGCCGGCCGGCCGCCGGCGCTGCTCTGCTGCTGCCGTCCCCGAGTCCTGACCGCGCTCTGGAGGCCGAAGAAGCACCCGACCCCTTCCCCGGTGCTTGTGCCCCAGGGCCACGGCAGGACACCCTCTCGCTGAGCAGTCACCTCTGAGCCTCGCCTGTCTTCATAGGACATGGCTGCTCCGAGCAGCCTCTATGTCCAGTTAGAGGAATTCGGCACTTTCAAAGAACGGTTGAGCCAACAACTTCAAAGAAATGGGCCTAGTGGAGGGGTACAGGCTGGTGCTGGACTTAACATAAGTTAGAGGCTTACAAATGCTAATGATGGCCCTTTAGTACTGCAGTGATGCTCTAAAGCTTCAACTACAGTTGCTGCTTCCTCCAGCTATTTGATCTCTGCTGCCTCTTGACAGCTTTACCTGGAGTCAGACCTGTGCTTTTGAACCCTGCAAGTCCGTCCCGAGCCCAGGCAGGGCCACACTCAGCAAGGCCTAGGGCTTTGCCTCAGCGTTTCCCTGGGCCACAACACAGCATAGAATCATAGAAAGGTTTGGGCTGGAAAGGACCTTAAGATCATCCAGTTCCAACCCGCCTGCACTGGACATTGCTCCCACTAACAGGAGAGGTGATACTTGATAACACATCACTGTGCTGGCAGCACACATGCAGAAGTCACTAGCTAATGTAACACTTTGCAGCAGTTGGTCAGCTAACCATGCTGCCAACAGCAGAGAAAAGTCAGAAACAAAGTTGCAGTTCTTCTGCCCACCCAGCAAAAGAGTTGGAAGATGAGAGCGCTGGCTGCTCCAGAAGGCTGTATTTAAATACAGCCTATAAGGACAACAAAACTGCAGGAGTGCATATTTGGAAGAGGTAATGTTAGGACGGCAACCAGAGCCAAGCCACAGAGGAGTATTTGCTTGCATTAAAGAAAGAGATTTGGGACTCAAAAAAGGCAGGAGCAGCAGTGGTTGTTTGTCTAAATCCAGAGCTATTTAGTTAATTAAAGAATCCTTCCACCCATACAAAGTATTTTCATTATGAGAGGCAAAAGAGCTGATCCTAGGGTACTGCAGTAAGAAAAGGTTTATATTATAACCTTGCAACAGCACCTAGAGAGCCCATCATATGTATCCATAGGGACTATTTGCCAGTTCCCACATTGCCATTTCAGTCAGGTGGAGAAGTTGCTCGTACATGGAGTTTGCTCTGCAGCAGCCCACACTGTTTAGGAAACATGGAGGGGCCTTGCAGGAAGTGGCATGCTTCCTTGTCTGGGTAGCACACACACACTCATAAATCTCACATAGTCCAGAAGTATCACCATTTCTGAGAATTCCTAATTAATAAATCAAGATCTACTTTCTTTTCTTCCCACCCCCCCCAGTTATTTTCTGCAATTCTAAGAGTCTGTGGTAGGATCCGGTGAATGAGATCCTTTAGATTTAGAGGAAAACCATGCAACAAGAGGATGCAGCAGTGTTACTTGTCTTCAGTCTCACTGTAGAATTACAATGCCTGTCAGAGAGAGTTGCCCAGAATTTAATTGTGTATTACATGGCAATGTATAGCTATCTAATCCATCAAATTGCTAATCTGTTATCGGATTTTAAATATCCTATTGATTAGGCTATAAATTATTGCATCAAATTGTTTCCCCATTCCCCAAAAATGCCATTATGTAACACACACATAATATGCTATATGATACCAACCCATTCTAAAGCATTTGCAGATACTAGCTCAATAAAGTGCAGAGTAAGAAAAGAGCTGGACTTTGAAGGTCATAAAGCCCAGCAATTAAAAAGTAATTAGAAGTGAAGCAGTGATTCATTTATTGTATTAAAGTTGAAAAAGATCAAACAGTAAATTCCAATGTAATACTTCAGTCCTCTGTGTTACTTGTGGCATAAAAGATAATGAAGTATTTTTAAGTGTCCACACCCATTATGATTGGCAAGGGAAGAAAGATTTGGAGGCAGTTTGAAAAGGTTGCCCAAGGTGACTTGGCAGCTCCAGGCTTTTTTTTTTCTCAGTTTCACTGCTTCGCTGGGCTTTTCTGCAGGAACTCTTTGTTTTCTGGCATTATGCAGCTCTCCCTCATGATTCCAGGTATTTTCAGAAAAGGCTCAACTTGAGTGCATAGCTCACACCCAGCAGCCTCCACCTCCAGTGAAGATGAAGGTATCTAAGGTGGTACCTGGTTCTTGGCCTGTCCTGCAGGATCAGTCCCCTGAGCAGCCGAATTTGCTGAGACACAAAGGGGAAGACTGACAGCAGACAATACCTGGGGTGCCTGCTGGATCACTCCTGCTTGATTTGCATGTCCTCCCAGAGGAAGGGAGATGTATCCTAGGATACATTTTTAAGGAGTGACCATGCTTCTTATCGAAGTCTAGGATTTGTTTTTGCATGGGTATAGGGATGGTTTTAGACAGAAAATCCAACTTATTAAAGGGGATGGGCAGAGGTTCAAGTAACACTCAATTTCTGCTGCCTCCCTGGCCTGTTCATGCCTACCTGTGCTCTATGGTGGCCTGGGCCGGACAGTGGTCTACGGTGGTCTGAAGTACAATTTGGTTCTCCTGGCACAACTCCCAAGAGTCTGAATAGATTGTTTGGGTCTCTCACTGCTACCTTAACTGTGCTAGGCAGAGCCTTTACAAAGCACTCGTTCTTCCAGCTTACAGTTGCATAGTGCTGATGTTCACCACAAACAGATAAATCAGATTTTCACTGACAACCCAGCTTCACTTCCTGTGCACCTCCATTTCCTGGACTATCGGACTATAACTTTCCATAGTGGACATAGGGGTTTTCTTATTTGTTCTTTTTGAAACTCAAGCACATTCTCCTAATGAATGCTCTCTGGGTTTGTAGAGATTAAAGCTTTCCCAATAAATCTTAAAGCATACTTCATGCCAGCATTATTAGCAGGTAACTGCACAGAAGCTGCCATCTTACAAATTTCTAAAAAATTTTGGGTTTGGTTTTTTAGTTGAAGTTGATGGTAACCAAAGCTACCTGGGCACAGGCAGCATGCTATCACCTCATTTGCACTCCCTTGGTGGAACTAGCTTTGTTAAAGCAAGATTTGTACCGTCTACCTTCTGATCAGGAGAGAAGCTAGGACAATGATAGGGGACTTAGAAGAAAGGAAAAGGCAAACCCTCAGAACTTCGTCCCTGTGTGAAACAATAGGAAGACTGGAAAAGAACAGACCATTAACAGAGACCAATTCAAACCAAAAGCAGCAAAGTATGAAGGGCAAATGAAGGTGGAAAAAGAAAGTCATAGAAGATATTCAACTTTGAGGTAAGAAATAAATGAATTCTGTGACATACTTTGGAAATTCTGTGAATCTGCAGGAAAAAAAGTCATTAAATGCTTAAACCAGAACAAGTCATTCTTCCCCCTTGGTAGATCATCAGCAATCTAGGACACTTCGGTACAGCTAGCTGCATGCAGGCTCCCCACTTAATATCACACATCTTCATTAAGTCAGACAGTTCCATTGCCTACATTTTCTATGTCTTAGCCAACATTTTGCACACATGACATAACAACTGCCTAAAGCAGTAGTTTGCAAAGCCATAGCAATACTGGGAGAAGAGAAAAGTTTAGAAAACTTGCCTTGTAGCTGGGTCATCACTGAAAGCATCATCCCTCTTTGTGTGAAATTCACTTGAAGGGCTGGAGCTCTCCCAGATTTCTCAGCCTTTCATTAATTCCTTGTTAGTTAACCTTGCATACAGATAGCTATCAGTATTTCATGCACGGAATAGCAAACACATAGAAAAGGATTACCAAGGTAGGGAATTAAGTCAGGTTGTGTTAGGTTTAATCACCTTTTAAAGCATGACTAGTACCAACGTTTTCACACTTGGGTTCTCCAAGTGACCCGAGTTGCTTCTAACTTCCCAGCGCGGGACACAGGAGGTGTGCTGGAACCAGGCTGTAGATCCAGTCAGTGGATGAATCTACAGCTGAAAAACATTCCACAGAAAGAGGAAAGGGCTGTTGTGACAAGGCAAAGCATAGGATGATCGGAAACAAGAAGCACCAAATGTTTCTTCCCAGCACTTAAGGTACAAGAGAATTTTGTGTGCAACAGTTATGCCCTGTTCAGACCTGCAGGAAGACAGTGCTCTCATCCCCACCTCCAACAGACCAAATGAAGTAGTTAGGAGAACACATCTGCCCACCGAAGTGACACCAGAGCAGTTGTTTAAGGCACCTTTGTGCTAGTTGTTGCATTGGCTGCAGTGCATCTAGAGTTGTAAGGCAGCATATTACTGTACAGGTATAATTTAAGTATCTGTAATACCTTGAGTACTCCAATGTGGAGAGATGCCCTGGAAGCAGGGTGGGGTGCTCTCAGCAAAAAGCACATTTGGTTTTGGATCCCTACTGGAACATACGTCACCTCTTGAACAGAAGTTATAAAGGCCCAATGATGGATTTATGTAGAACAATTATATGGTTTTGTAAAAGTGTTGCATTTAATGGCAGAACTATATATATTGCTATGCAGAACTGTTCTTGTTCATTCCTACAGAACGGTAAACCCTCCCACATGCAGCATTTTGACTTCTATTGCATTGCAGAGATAAAACCTCTGCTGTGCAATTGTAAACACAGATGGTGCTGCAGAGCTTCTCATTTACAGAGGAAAAAATAATTAAACTAACATTCACTGACATTTTCACCAACACCAGGATCCTCTTGAAATACATTTACAGGGGGCAAAACTCCATGCAAATACATGGGCATCAGATAATTCACTGCTTTAGCAGCCCGAGGCTACAAAACTTCTACGTATCAAATAGCAACAAATGTTATCCACAGTCTTACAGGGAGAGAAGTGACGTGCAGTGAGTTGAGGCATTTCAAACACTTTCAAATATTATTTTGCAATAACCTACATGGCCAGAAGTGAATCTTTGTCATCCATCAAGAGGATGATCCGTTGCTGCCATGAGAAACTTGGGGTTGGAAAAGCAATGCTAATTGTTTATAGGGGAAGAGTGTCAGACTTCTACTGCTACTTATATTTGTACCCTGTAGAGGCGTTCATGAGTGGGACATAGACTCTAATCATGCCTAGGCACCTGCAGGACTGTGGTACATCTTATAGCAGTTTGTGAAAACAGGATAAAACAGGCTGGACTGGGAGACACATTAGGAAATTTCATCTTTGTGACTGCTCAGGCAAAGGTCATCCTCCATTCACTTTACCCTGCACACAGTGGTCTCCAACATGCCAAAGCTCATGGTTACAGCAGTTTCACAAGCAAGCAGCATATTGGATTGCTAAAGATAAAGAGACAAGAAACATGGTGCCAGTAGGGTCAAGGCAGGCCAGTGGGAAGCTGATGTCAGTGCTGTTGCTCAGGATGCGTTTTGTCTGTGGCCAGCATGCTTTTTCAGAATTCCCAAAATAGCACTTATCATAAACAGCAGATTCACTGGGGAGTGCACTGCTTCACTTAATGCCTCTTACTGTCCCTGTCAGACTCCTACCCTGGTGAGTCTCCTGAAGCTAAACAGATGGAAAACCTAAGAAATACTGAAAAGTAGAAACTTTTTATAGAACATCTACCATCAAATTACATGTCAAAAACTCAGCAGTACAAAAGCTGCCTTGAGTCACTTTTGTTATCTCTTCAGACATCAAAACCCCAAATTTTTATTTTGTTAACAAACTTTGGAACCATCTCCTGTCCCTTAACACTTTGTAACATTTTCTCAGCACATGTTGCACTATCTACTTCTAAAGATTTTTCTGCAAAGATACAGGATTGTTAAATTCCCCATATTCCCCAACCCCATTATATCTTAGCTCTCATTAAGATTTTCCAGGACATTTCAGGTTTTCAACAGTTTTGAGACACTTGCTTGGAGGGAGTACATCTCTAAACTGTTTGTTTTCTCATGAAAATTGGGGTTTGCCTATGTGCCACAATCAGGAAACGTTTTATAGATAGCTTTGGACAGATGACAGGAAATGATGCAAGATCTCAGGCCACTCCACAGAGGCCAACAGTCTGAAGTGCTCAGGAAAGAGGGACTTGCACCATTGACTACTACACAGGGAACAAAAAAAACAGAGAAGCATCATTTACTACAGAGGGTATCAGGCTTATGAAACACAGGATCTCTCTATCATATTACAGCTCAAGCAAAAAGCTTGCAAATACACTACAATGAAAAACAGGAAATCTGAATATTTCTTTGAAGAGGAAAAATTGACCAGAATCATCTAAACTTGCTTTGTCTTTTGCTCTCAAGGAGGAGCTTTCCCCTCCTAACACACTTATAAATGCTAACACGTGCGCTGGAGATTCTCCAGACACCGACTGATGCCAGACACTGGGATCATCTTCTTACCTTGGCATTTCCCATCAGCTTCAGCAAAGGCCTTCCAACTCAAACTGCTTTAAATGGCCTCCAATAATAGCTCCAATAATAACTGTGTAGAAGTTAATCTGTGTCTATTCATCTGATCCCAAGAACTATCTGTTCCTGTTCACAATAGTAATACAGAATTGAGCACCAACTCACTGTCTCATTCTGTTTCTGTCAGCTTCCATGAAGATAAAACACAGTAATTTAACCCCAAATAAATGTTTTATTTGGAATAGGAGCAAACTCTCAGCATTCTTAAGTCCATGTTAAAATTCTCAACAGATTTAATTTAAATGCAGTGACTCTGGCCTTCTCCCCCATTACCAAGTAACCTCCTCTTCCTAACAGCAGCAAGTACCTCTCAGCCCACTCCTTACCACACTTTCACACTGCTGACTGAACAGAGTGATATACATGTAAGACTAAAAGTATTAGTGAGAAATAGAGAGTGTACCTCCCCAGCAGATGTGCTTTTGAGTCATCCAATCCAGTGTGTGATGCATTTAAATCCTCTATGTTCCCACACTGCAGTTAAGAATCACATGAGGCTAGAGGAGCTGGCCTCAAAGCAGCCACAGTCATCGTCATAACCAGCCGCAGTGCTTTCTCCCACAGACCCAGCATTGTGGAGGCTAGCCTGAGACTTCTGCTGAGATTTCACTTTAACAGACAATGGTATATCTGATCCTTCTTGTAACCCACACCTCAGAAGCATTCTGCTCTCCAGAATTGATTGTTTCTACCCATCATTTATAAGCTACGTGTTCTCATGGCCTAGAAGCCTTCCTACCTATGACAGGAGTAAATAATACAGCACACATTTTTTGAGCTTTTGTACTAACTGATTTTACCCATGATCTACATTTCTGTAAGTCTAAAGAACTTTTTTTTTTTTCCATTAAAGACATTAAATCTGATGGAGTCTTTGTTGTTTTAAAAACATAAGATTTATTACCTCTATTTTTATTATATCTCTTAGAGGTACAACAGTGCTGAAACTGGGCAATCCCAAACTTCCTCTGTTAAAGGCTGTACAAGCAGAAATGGAATACATCTGTCCATGTGTACAGTACAGGACATAAAAGCAAATCCACCTGTTAGTGGGTGTTCACACACTGCGTGTGTGCAGGAGAGAAGGCTATAAGTGAAGGTGAAGAAGACCCCTGTAGAGCTCAACAAGAGCTCCAGTGAATGAGATCCAGCTCTCCTTAATGACCACAAGCATAAAACCTCTCAAAATTGTGAACACAGACTGCATTCTTTTCTGCACTTGGAAAGGGATCTTGTATATCTTTTTTGCTTCTTGACCTATGAGAAAATGTGTCTCACATGCGTCTTACTGCACTGCTTTTACACGCTCAAGGGCTCCTGCAGACTGCTTCTCAAAAATAACTCCACAGGATACCCTGGTGTTGAATCCATGAGAAGCAGTCCTAAAACCAGAGAGTGATTTTGTAGAGGTAAACTGTATAGTTATGTCTATTTTTTTTTTCCATTATTTGAAATGTAAGATTTACTTTGCAAGTGAGCTGGAATTAAGAAAGATAAAGAGGTAGAGAAACCTTCTGCTTTTCAGTGCATAAGCATTCTCTTATCTTCAGCATATCTCTAAATTGTTTTCAATTGCATTCAGTGAAAAACTGTTCAATGAAAACTTAAGAGATTACACATACATATAAAGCTATATTTTATGACAGGGGAAAGCTGTTACTGCCTCATTCTTTGTGGTTTATGAAGCCCTGGAGAGCCATTTAAGCCTCAGTTAAAATAAAATCAATTCCTGGTAAGCCTATTTTAGTAAGCACAAAAAGTTGCTAACCATTATCTCAAATTTCTCTGTATTGTTTAAACTGGACACTCCCAAAACAAAAGCAATCAGATGATTCAAAGAAAAGGAGTTTCAACCTTTAGGTCAGCTCTCATTGCAATACTTGGTTCTCATGATTGCAGCAATTCAACAGACTCCAACATGATCATAGGCTTCATGTATGCTCCATGACAGCATTGCCCTATATGTGGTTTGTATCTGTAATCTGATGTATTCAGTGGCTCACAGCACCACAAGCCAATTGAACAACCCTTCTTCTGTTCCCTCGTATCTGCTATCACAGAAGTTAGGTGCACAAATCCATTCACTTGTGTTCAGGAGTGTGAGACTTTGTGAAAAGGTGATGCTGCACAGTAGAGATCCCAGTCACTCAAATCAGTGGCTTTAGCCACTAGACAACAGTGGGCAAACCCTTCCTGGTAGCCTATGTCCTGAAATGGTGGCCTAGAGGGGGAAGACTGCAGCTCACAAACCTTTTCCTTTCAGTTAACTTTTCCAGGACAGACAGCCTTGCTGGCTACAGACTGCCTGGAAAAAGATATATCCCAGAAATGCAGGAGAAACATGAGCTTTAGCCCTTGCTTTCAGAGTTGAACCATCCTGCTGGAGCTGGACTAGGAGTCTCATTGCTGCTGCCCAAACCATCCTGCTCCAAGGGCAGCTCCAAGGAGGACTTATCACTCTCAAGCCTGTCTGTCAGAGATGCTTCACAAAGAGTTCACAAGACAGCACAATATTCATCAAAACCAAGGTGGTGGTTTCCTCTCAATCCAGCAAAGGTTTCAAGATGTCAGCTATATTTTTTTCCTGGCAGACTACCCAAGCTGGTATTTCCACAGCTGCATGAACTGCCTAAGTGCTTCCTAGAAGAACAGACGAAAGTAAGATTATTATGGTTTGTGATAATTTTGCTGTTTGAATAATTAAGGCAATTCATTTGCTTGTAGTAGAAACCATTCAAGGACTATGTACAATTTGAGACCAAAGTACTACCCTGTACCCCATGTTTATCATCCTAGGTCCAATGACATTTGTTAGTAAACAATACAAGTGTAATCATTGCTAGGCGATAGTAAATCAGTGGCAAGGCTTGAACAGGCTGTTGTCAAGTAGGAAAACTTCAACCAAGAACCTGCAGTGCCTGCTGTAATCAAGTGAAACAGCAGGGTAGTAATGGAAACTTTTGAACCTTTTCACACAGAGGAACAAGATTTATCTTCCTGATTGCTCTGATGTTTCAGATAGCAGGAGAACATGGGAATATGGGCCTTAATGTCAGCTTCTTTGACCTTTGAAGGGAACTCCATGTGACATGATAATCACAGTAATCAGAACAAGCTCTATCTGCTCTGATACAGCTTTACTGCGTGAGCTTTTTCCACTTACAAGTGCTCAGCCCTCTGCTTCATTCATTGCACAAGACAAACAGTGCTCACCTAATTACCAGTAATTGGATACCAGAAAAAATAAAATCAGTGTACTGCCCTATGTCTTATTCGTCACATATTGCCCCAGTCTAAAGCCAGAACCACCAGGGTTTAAGGGCTCTGCATATACCCATTAAATTAATTTCTGCAGTCTGCAAGAACATCAGGGTATTAGCATTTCTGCTTTCCTGAGCTGAGCCACAAAGATCAAGGTCGCAGTAGCCCTTAACAGCAGATACATTAAAGATTACTAGAACTGAATTTTGCAAGGGATTGGTACTTTATTCCACTGTTCAACTTTCCAACCCACTTTTCAAAGTGATTGGTACTTCTTGCAGTAAGTGCAGATCCCCAAAGCTCTGAATTCTTATTCTTTGCAAGTTTTTCTAGGCTTTGTCCAGGCAGTTGTGATTTTCCCCATTACCAGAAGCCCTGAGTAGCTGTGCTTGTGTACCCCAAGTAGCTGTGTTTGCAAGCCCTCCATGCCAGCCTCTCCACTCCTGCTCATCTAGATTATCCAAGTCTCCTTCCATTTCCCAAATTCTTTTCTTTTGTTTTCCTCTTTTTTTTTTTTCCTAATTTTTTACAAGGTTTTTCTTCCTGCCTATTCCTGAAAAATTTCTTACCTATTTTATCCTTGCTTCTACCAGGTAGCTATCTCCATCTTCCTAACTGGAGCCAACAGGAGCCAGTAAAGCAGTGCATGGGAGGAACAGTCCACTTCTATTCAGTTAAGATGCCCAAACCAAACACAGCCTGCAGGAGCCTTGGATACAGTCACAGGAGAATTTCTATTCAGAAGTAGACTGGGCAGGAGCACACCCAGGACCGACAGCATGTGAATTTACCTGCTACCGCATTTATCCAGTCTGCAAAACATGAGGTTTCCAGTTCACAGACATCGAGATTTCCCACAAAGACAAAATGTGCATCTTTGAGTGTGGATTTCAAGAGGGCTTTCCTTTTCTGGATCAGGCAAGGGCCTTTTAAGATCCTTTTCTTGCCTGATTTTAGGTAGGACAAAATCAATGCTTTCCTCCATGCCAGTTCTCGTAAAACAACAAAATATTTGAGCTAAACATTCCATCAAAGTTCAGATTTGGAAATATACCTGGCACAAAAATGTTTCCATCCAAAGAATTAGCCATCAGCAAGATCATGGTCTATCAAAACTGAGGCCAGCCCTAAGACCAAGGCACACAAGAACTTCCCAGCCTTGCCCAAGCCACCAAGAGTGTACTGCTCCTGCTTGTACAGCCCCTCTCCATCACTGCTTCTCCGCCTGGGCAAAGGAATAGGCACATTCACACCCTCTCCACTCCCAGCAGAAGGTACCCAGGAAGCTAACATGGGCTGCATCACCTCTCTGGGCATCCTTCTCCTGACATCCCTGGGGCTGGAAAGCCACTAGATGTCAGGGAAAGTGGTGGTGAAAGGGTCTGCCTATACAGGAATGCACTGGGAGATGTGGGGGGGTGGGGGAAGTGGACCAGACAGCTTATGAGAAAGATATGGTCCTATCAGTGTTCCCCCTGCGATGAGAGGTTTCTAGGAGGGCACAGGGAACCGATACAGGGACACCTGCTGCTGGTCCCTGTTCAAGCTTCTTTTCACCTTTGCAAAGGCATTTTGGGAAAAGGTTCTCAGCAGGGGAAAGCAGGAGGCTGGGCTGTTTTCTGTAAGGAAATATCCCACTCTCCAGAACAAGGCTTCTTCTGTTACCTTGCACAGTCACACAGCCTCTCCTACCACCCAGGAGGCCTGCAGTTACATGGAGAAGCCCAAGATCAGGGGAGTGCAACAGTGAAGGAGATGAGGAGATAAGCGTTTAAATAATCTCCATCATTAGCTTCTCTGTAATCTCAGGTTTTGGCTGGTTGGAGGGATGGATAGAAACCACATGTAACTGTGTGCAGGGGATGGGTACAACAGCAACATCAGCCTGAATTTCTGATGGCTACAGAGGCTGTAATTCATTTTTGTTCTCACTGTATCCTGTGTGAAAAGCATTTCAATACTTGCCCTACCCCCAGATCCTACCATGAAAAACTAGATCTCACAAACCTGTTTCCCAGTGTGTCAAATTCAGGTTTCAAGGCTCTGTCTGACAGTTTCACAAAGACAGCATTAACTTCTGACTGAGCATAAGCAACCAGGTCACTGAACACCAGGAGTGCATGACCCAGCATCCCCAATGCCTTGCCTGGGTCAGGTGTGCTTTTCAGAGCCTCCATCTGCAGAGCCTGTCCCACCCCTCCATCCTTCGGCAGGCAGCCATGGGGCACCCACTGCAGTGGGGTGCTTGCTCACCTGCAGCAGGCAGAATCTAGGTAACACATCCCAAATCCACCCTTGCATTCTTTAAAATAGACTTTTATTTATACTAATAGTGGTGGCAGAAAATAGCCCAGGTTCCCACTGTACCTTCAGCTACATTTTACCATGTGCAGAGCTGAAGCTCTGAGGCTCCTCTCCCTCTGCAGAGCGAACACAGCACTTGCAGGACTAAAGCTGTGCTTATATAAGCTCCTGAGAATGCCAAGTTGAACATCTGACAGAGGAAAAACTTCTGCTAAACCCCTATTTTTTGTCTTTTCGAGAGATCTAATCTATCGTCTGTGCATTCCTGACCTTCGGAAAGTATTTTCATCTCACACGTTAAGTATAACAATCCTCTTACCAGGGGAACATTTTGTTAGAGCTTTAAATTGGGTTACGTAAATTATTTGTAGTTCTGACAGCAGGTTTCTCTTCCGTCCACAGGGATAGTTATGAGATTGCTACAAGGTTCAATCGTAATCACTGCAGATAATCATCTGAAGGGACTGTTTGAAATGAGATCTAATCTGGGGGATATGCTACAAGTTTACCAAGGCTTTTTATAAAAGAAGCATTTTTGCCAACTAATTTGCAATACAGTAACCTGCATCAGGACTAAAAACTCCCCAGTGTGGATGGTAAATTGAGGGAAAAAACCATCTCCCACAAACTTGAGAAGGAACAGAACACAAAC
>JAVHNF010064108.1:0-14983 GCA_034783455.1 Micropsitta finschii
AGAATCTGCTCCAAGATTTTGCCAGGCACAGAGGTGAGACTGACTGGTCTGTAATTCCCTGGGTCATCCATTTCCCCTTCTTGAAAATGGGGGTTATATTTCCCTTTTTCCAGTCATTGGTAGTCATAGGGGAAAGAATGGATCATTACTGCTGAATGTGTCTATAGCTCCCAAGATTAATGTCTGAAAGTCCTGTGATGTCTTCTAGCTGGCTGCATTATGTATGTATTGGCTGCTCTGATTTTCTCCACATCCTGCATGGCTGATCTGACCTGCCTGTTAAACCTGATGCACCCAAGGCCCTTTACCAGAATCTGAGAGAGCTGTGCAAGGATAACTCTATTTTGTGGGCTTGGGGTTTAGGGGTTTTAGGTTGTATTTTTAATGATTCAGTTGTTTTTCAAATACATTTGAGAGGGCTGTGCAGACTGAACAGTGTCACAGGTAGGCCAGTGGTACCTGTGAGATACCCCAGCTTTAGCCAGAGAAGCCAGTTTAATTGCACTAATAAAACTGTCAAAGAAGACTTGCATGGAAAGTAAAGTGTTGGTTCATTGAGTGAGTTTTCTACTGGTCTGAAGGATGCTAAATTAGCCGTCTCTTCCTGGCTTGTCTTCCCTGGCAGGTCAATATGACTTGTAACTTGACTTACAAGCTGGGACTCCAGCCTGAGTCCCATCAGCAATGCCGGCCTCTTTGAAGCATGGTTGTGTTTAACTGTGATATGCTAACGGCTATCTTTTTTAACATCGTAAACCCACTGTCCCAACCCAGAGTTCAACACCCTTACACTGATGTGATGGTCTGTGTTGAAGATCAAGTCCCAGTAGCCCTCAGCTTAGTAAATCTAGACTTGATCTTGCTAAAGGTCTCACATGAGATGGGTAATATCAAACAGCCAGTATCTCAAAGCAGGACATCCGAACTCCTATTGTGCTGATGCAGAGGAGCATCTGCATTGGATGATTCATCTGAACTGTCTTAGGAAGGATGAATCACTGGCTGACAGTGGCTGGCTCTCTCCCTTGCCTATGACATGAGAGATGGCAGTTGCAGCCTGGGCCTTCAATGTCCATCCTTCAAGATAGACCTTCACTGGTTTCCTGAGACATAGGTTGAACTACCTGTGCTTTGCTGCCCTGAGAGCCAGCAGCAGCCTACAGGTCCCAGCCATGACTTAATTTCTGGTACTGCCTTGAGGAGATCTCTTCCCATACTGGGTTTTCAATCTTAGGATACAAAGGCATAGCACACCCCAGGGTCTGAAAGGAAGGAAGATAAAATCAGGGAGGAATTGTCAGCTGGACCAACAGCTCATAGCATGAAATGGGCTCTTTGTCTTGCACAGCCTTTACCAGAAGCTGCACATCTCTAAGTATGGCTAGCAGTTTCCCTGTTACATGGCAAGGACTTCTCTGTCTCATTAGGGAACAGGAACAGGAGGGGTCCTGAGCACTCTTAACAGAGGATGTCCTTCCTAAAATACTGATTATTTGTCAGTGATGGGTGCTGTCTAGCAACAGCTGACATTTAATTCAAGGCTGAGCCATTGCCTGCCTGGGAAGAGCTGAGGTGAGCTTCTGCCAGGTTCTTCTCTCAATTTGATTTTCTTTAATTAAGTGAGCAATAGGTCTCCAGTGTCTTCTTCCTGATGTCTGAATTCATTACCTGTGTGTGTGTAGAGTGTCCTGCCTGAGTTTGATGAGTGGCTGGATGTAAGGGAACATTGGTAAGAGCCCTGTCCCTTCACTTGTTCAGCTGTGAGCCAATGCTATGACAGGGACTGACTCTGCCTGTGCATGGCACAGCCTGACTTTATTTTTCATCACCTCCTTTTTCTTTTCTCTTCTTCCACCTTTCTTCTTAGCTTCACTGCTCCTCTGTGAGGAGGCATGTGTAGCTGTGGGGCTCCACACCACGTAAGGAGCTGGCAGATGCAATTCTGATTCATTTGCCCCATTATCTTGTTATGGATTTCTTTTATGGTCTTTATGTCATCTAGCCTACAGAGAAGCACTCCCATCATCTTGATTCTGGCAACTGGCATGCTGGTGATGTCTATCATTACTCTTCCATTATTTTCTCTTGGGCAGGAACAGCTGTGGCAGTGAAGGCCTCTGAAAGCTCAGCTTCTTCCCTGTGCACACATTCTGTGCACACCTTTGTAAAGGTTGGACTTGATGATCTTAAAGGTCAGTTCCCACCTAGCTGATTCTATGATTCTATGATTTTTACCTAGTCAGACAGGCACACCAGAGCCTAGGCTTCTATATATGGGCCTGGTCTGGAGCACATGGAAAACCAGGGTGTCATAGCTCACTTTGGACTGCAACCCAGAGCAGCGATAGAAAACAGGCTAAATACTATGGCACCTGGAAAACAGTGCTTATTTCATGTTTTAAGTGACTTTTGAATAACAGTACCAACACATCAGTGCAAAGGAAACTAAAAGCCACATCCAGTGGCTGTGACATGTTTTGAGATGGATTGTTTTGAAGATTCTGCATGCAAAAAGCACATCTGTCTCCTGGGGTCAGAACAGACCCTTGCATGTTGATGGCCACGGTATCAGGGTTACAAAGACATCTTGTGTGTCAAGACAAGACAGGGCATGATGTCTCCATCTGACTTCAAAATGGGGTTTACTATTAAAGGGAAGCAGTGACATGGGACACTTCATCCTTTGAAGGGTGCAGTACACAAGGACACAGCATTGTGCAGGAGCACAAGTACCATTTAGTTCCTCTTAATTCTCCCTTCTGCCCAGAACCTTTAAATCGGTTGCACATATCAATTAAGTACAGCTCACACACCCTATGAGGCAACTAAGTGCTATTTTACTTATTTTATTATGGATGGGGAAACAAATGTGTAGAAAGGCTTACTGACACGTGGCTTCAAAACCCCTGTGAAACACAGAGCTCATCGTCTTCGCTGCTTCCCCTGGGTCATCCTTCTTCCCTGTTGCTCCTCTGGGTGAGATGGGCTTACTCCAGCATGTTCCCACTGCAGAAGTGCCCATCTCCAGAGAGGGCTCTAGGTGCTTCTTACATGGCCCTGGCTGAGCTAAGGGTGAGCCCCACAGGGTCTCAGTCACCCATACACAGTCTGCTTTTCATGGGCAGGAAAGCAGCAGGACCCACCAGCCAAGCAGCCTGTGTTAATGTCTGAGAGTGCCCAGTGAGCACTGGTGTTATTGGTAGGGGCAGAGTAATTGGTTGTACTGATTAATTCTGGGTCTAGTGGGGGTCACATATTAACAATAAACTGGAAATGCCAACTAGGCTGCGTTCACGCTTGATTGATGCAGCGTGATTTAATTAACCCAGGCTTATGTTTGAGCATCGCCCATTAGCATCTGGTACTAAAAACTTTCTGAACTGTCTGAGCTTAGCAGCTACCTTAAGGAAGTCATTTGACATCTATTCAGGAGATTTAATTGTGCCATTATGTGCCTGTGTAAGGTACTGAGCATCATTTAACCATTGCCCTTGCTAGCTGATTAATTACTAGGCCTGAGTGAATAAGTGTGAGAGATCACTATATGGTTCTCCACGGCTGAAGCAGAGACCACGTTCAAGATGAATGCCAGCCTGGCTGTGGCATGCAATGGATAAGTTTGGATCTGCAGGCAAAACCTGCTGGTTTCACTGGAGAGGCAGAAAGTATTAGGAGCTGGCATGAGCCAGAGAGCAGCAATGTGTGAAGTAACCCAAGAAGCTTTCCAGCTCCAGGGCTTTTTGGGAAAAGAGGCCAGCACTTAAAATAGCTAAATGAATTTCAACACTGACAGACTATGCCTAGGGAGGGGGAATGTTTTAACTGATGTATTATGGACACCTGTGGGAATAGACTGCCAGGATGCCTCTTCCCCCCTCTCTTTTCTAGTCCTGGGCTCCCTGGACAAATGAGATGGGTTCATTCAGTGGGACTGAAGATGCTGTGATGGAGAGCCTGGTTTGGAGAATCAGGTAGAGACCCAATGAGCACGGGCAAGCAGAGGGGCCCCGCGGGGGGCAGTTACTCCTGCAGGCAGTCCCGCTCGCTGTGTTTCACCCTTGAGCAATGTGCCTGTAGGAGTGTGTCGAGGCGGTGGCCGCGGCAGGTCTGCGGCGTTACCCGCTGACGCCCACCGCGGCGCAGAACCGGCTCCAAAGCATCCCTGCCAAGCACGAGTGGGTCCTGCCCCAGGCACGTGGAGGAGCTGTGGGCGACGGGTGGGAGCAAGGGCCAGTGTGGAGGTGCTGGATGGTGCCGACAGCCTCCTGCTCGCGGTCTGACCCAGCCCTGGATGAAGAAACACAGTCTGGAGTTGGTGTGTGCATGAGAGAGGGCCGTAATTCAGGAGGCTCCTGCAAAAGCAAGTACACACACACGTGCCTCTGGCGGGCTGGGCACCTTCTCCCTGTGCGCATTCAACTCTCCTCCTCAGATAACGTTACCCCTCTCTTAATTTTGCTGGAAGGAAGCAGACAGCAATTTGGTAGGTCACAAGAGAGCCCAGCATCTCTCTGAGCCTGCAGCAGCCCATTTCCGGCTGCGGTTTGATCAGGTTTCTGTATTCATCACTGCGTTTCCTGTGGGGGTATTTCTGATAAGCTTTGCACTTCGCATCCTGTGGTGCCCCCTTTGCCTTTGGTGCTAATAGGATGTTCACTGCGCTATGAGCAACTCGGGGCTGCTAAATTGCTTGCCAGGAATGAGTAATTGCTGGGTGTTGTGGGCATTGTCCCAAGGATGGGGTGAGCGGAGTGAGCCGTGACACTGGCAGCAGAGTGGGCTCCAGGGGCTGGGGGCTATGCCAAGTCAGATCCCCAGCTCCAGGGGCTGGCTATCCAACAGCTACGGCCTATGGACCCAGGAGAGCCCTGGGAGATGGTGGCTTCATCCCAAATTTTGCTCAGTCCATCTTGGGTGTCCGTTTACCTTCTCTGTGGAAGTGCCCCGCTCCTGCCGCATTCAAGGACACGCTGAGCTGAAGGGTTCAGCCTGGACTATTTACGTACAAAGAGGCAGAGAAATGCAGGAAGTGGAGATATAATACAAAGAGAAGAGTTATGACCACATTTTCTGATGAACCCCATTCCCTCCTGGCAGGTCCATATATCAGTGAATACCACTGATTTCCTCTCATTGCATTTCCAGCAGTGATATTTAACAGCAGAGCTTAAAGTCATCTCCAAAGGGAGATTTAGGGAATTGATGTGATTCCCAAATTGAAGACTGGGGAAAAGCATACTTAATTGACTTTCAGTACAGATTTTTATTCCTCACCAGTGGAAAACCATCATCTTCCTTTGACACCCATTACATTTACATGGGGTTTCCTTGACTTCCTTCTTTTTTAATCAAAGCCTGAATTTTGTTCCGTTGTGCTGGTGTAAATCCAGGCCAGCTTCATTAATGCTCCCACACTTGGCCGAGTGTGGTGGCTTGTATGTCAGTGACTGTAGGCATGTCTGCACCCTCCTGCAAATACTTTGCTATGCACTTCCAGGGGCTGAAATGAGGAATGGGTTTTATCTTTGTGAGTCATCTGGGAAGGAGTTTCGCTGATGGGAAGCTCAGCAATGGGGCACAGTATTAGGCTGTGACTGGGAAAGAAACCCAGTCCAGCAGTTTAGGTACCCTGCTTTAGAGGGAAAAGTAGCTTAACAGCATGGATGTGATGGCTCTGTAACAGGCTGCTTGCAGGGTCAGAAGAAAGGGCATGAAAAGGTCCTGGCACTTCTTGTTTTGTAAAGCTACAAGTAGCTGCAGTTCACTGTAGGTACTATGGTTGTAGGTGCATATGAAAAAAACATGTCAGAAGTTGTAGTTCCCATTAAAAAAGGAAGAAAACCTCATCAAACAGCTTCTCATCTGCCAGAGGAGAGCATGGGAAAAGTCACACAAACAACCCCTGATTTCCAAACAGACACAGTCTCCCACTTTTCCAGGGTGCAACGAATAGCTGTCACACCCCCCAGGATCTTGGCGCAGGGAGCCAGGGACATAGCAAGTGCCAAATATTGTAAGCATTTGTGGAGGAGTGTACCTTGGCCAAGGGAGACAACTCTTCGGATGGGAGCCAGGGTGCGGCTGACTCCGGCATGGCTGCGGCTGGGAGGGCTTCACCACAACCCTGTCTGGATCAGCACGTTTCCAGCACAGGCAACCCCCCTGCACTTCAAACCTGCCCAAAATCCAGGAGATGGGGCCTGGCAGGACCCCCAGGCTGGATTGGGGTGGGTTCCTGTTGGGCAGCATGGCCCCAGTGTAGGGGGTGGTGGTCATGAGCAGACATGGGCAGAGGCTGGTGTCCCGCACGTATAGGGAGGGCACGGGCACTTCACCATCCCACTGGAACCTGAGAGCACTCCAGGCTGGGTCTCACACCCAACCTCACCTCCTGGCTTGCCTGCAGAGCATGGATTAGTGCACAGACACCAGTAATTAGGGCCATGTGCACTGAAAACATAAACAGGCTGTTTCATCAGCACCCGGCCCCCAGCCCTCACTGTGGTCGGATGCTCGGGAAGCAGCTCACTGAGATTCATGGCCTCCTTCTCCCATGTTTTACAGCCTATGGGCAGGAACCAAGCTATTTGCTTGCTGGCTCAGTTGCTCATGGTTTGCCAGGTACTGCAGAGAGCTGAAAGGAGATGCCACTTTATGGCTGCCTGCTGTAGGGGACTCTGTGCATCCTTGGGGTACGCAACAGGCCGTGCATGTATATGAACCTTGTACAGCAGTCAGCAGCTGGCTAGGGAAGGGTTTTAAGGCTAACACTTAAATGTTGTAAATGAATGTCCTCCAGTCAGCACAAGCGGAGCTGGAGTTGGGTCTGGTTTAACCTGGATGTTGCCCTGTGTGGGACAGGTACTGAGCCACAGTGGGCTTTCGCAGCTCTAGCTAGTCCTCCTACTTTTAGCAGCCAAGTAAGTGCAACCTTCCCCTTTGCTGCCCCTCTTCAGTAAGTTTCTCCTGAGAGTCCCATCATATCCGGTGGGTAGAGTTGGTTTTTTCTGCTGCCCTGCACCCGGGCCACGAGGGCCATAGCCATTGGCTTGAGGAGTGGAGACTGTTATCTGAATTTGGGATCCTAAATGAGAGACTAAGTGAGAGGCAAGCAAGCCAAGGACTGGCTCAAGGAGAGAGGCCAGGCAGGGGCTCTTTCAGGCACTGCACCAGGAGCCAGGGAGATAGACAGACAAGCAATTATAACTGGGGACAGAGGAAGAAGCAAAGGGAGGCAAAAGCAAGGCATGATCTGGTTGTTGCAAGGCAAGTCCCCTGCAACAACCTTCAAGATGTGATGTCTGAGCAAATAGGAAGTGCAAGGAATTGGACATGGAAAATATGATTGGGATGGACATTTCACCCTTGGGAATTTCCCTTGGGCTGTGGAAAAAAAAAATCATGACACCACCATGCACAAAATAGAGCAAATGTTGTTTATTTATACTGCTGCCCAGGGCTGTTCCTGTGCCTGGGATGCCATTTCTGCTTTCTGCCGCTAATCTGTGTTTCTCATCTAACCATTTCAACTGTGGTTCAAAACAGTGCTCCTCCTGGGTTTGGAAAAGGAGAGCTCCATGCTGGACACAGCACTGAGGAGGAGAACAGGTAAGTCATCAGAGCACCTCTGAGAGATGCTGGTCCTTTGGGCTGCTCGAGCATCCCGACTGGTGACAGTAACTTTTCACAGACAGGAGTGATGCAAATGAGGAGCAGCCTGCTGAAACCCATTAGCAGGCGAGCAGAACAAGCTGTCCCATCTGCTGTTTATGCCTTTCAGCTTCCCCAGGGGTAAGCCTAACCACAGATAACGGCTTCACAGCCCCGGACCCCCGGGCTCGGCTTGGAGCTGACGGAGATCAAACCTCCCTGAAGCAGCTGCACAGAGCTCAGGCAAGGGCTGCACTAGAGCCTGGATGATGATGGCCTGGGATGGCCATCATTTTGTGCCTTTAAGGGAAGCCCAGGGCTGAAAAGATTCCCTGCTTCCAGGTTATTTGACACAGGAGAAGCCCAAAGCATCTCAGCGCCATGGCTGTGCGTATGTGCATCCTAGGAACAAAAGCTCTGCAGTCAGCCCCGACAAGCTGAAAGTGGGTCAGGTGGAAATGCGGGAGACCAGTGACTCATCTTGTGGTTGACTGGGCAATTTGGGAGGAGGAAAAAGCGGCTGCCTCTAGGAAATGGAAGATGTTTCCAACCCTTTCTTTCCTCTGCCCCTAATACTAACGGCTCTTCCACCAACAAAACGATAATGCCAGAGTCAGTTCTTAATGCCAAAGAGCACTGGCTCTCAGAGGAAGCATTTAAGGGCTCAAATATGCCAGGAAAGATGAATATGTGCTTGAGCGGAAAAGTCTGCCTCCCCCCCTTCTCTGCTGCACAACTGAGTGAGATGGGCATTAAATTATTAAATTGGTCTGACTGGGTGGGTATCTGGGCTTTAGCACATGTATTCTCACACCATCATGTGCTGAGGGGATCTGAGAAGCCATGCAGCAGGTGTAATAGCTGCTCTGGCCCAGAAGCTGCAGGACCAAAGGTAGGGGGAAAGGGGCCATGCTGGCTGGTGCAGCTCTGCAGAGCATCTCTGCTGGTGCCAGCTTGCAAGCACACAGGGTGTTGTGGAGGGAGATGCCTACCCTGACACCCTGACACTGCTTCTGTGCATGGAGAAGGGGGAGGGCACAAAGCCAGGAGATTACAGCTGCTTGTTAACAGTATTTGCTCAGTACATCAAGCAAGCAGCAGTCATTCATGAGCCTGGCCAGCCTTCCCTGCTGGGACTTTGTGTGCCACGGCCAGTGGCCACAGCGGCTACCCAACCTCCCTGCCAGCACCTGCAGTCACGCCAGAACACTGCCTGCTGAGAGGTGAACAATGCGGGATGCAGAGCTGCTGGGGGAAACGGGGACAAAGAGGACATTTTGCCTGCCAGGGATTTCAGACTAAGGGATGCTGTGGGAAGGCAGGTCTGCAGCCAGCAAGGAGCAGCCTGTGCTGCTGTGATGGTCAGATGAGGAGGAAGATGGTGTGTTCCTGACAGGGCTCTATGATGGAGGTTAAAAGCTGAGTCTGCCGTGCTTCGTGCTTCGAGAGGGAGCTGAGGTGAAGTGGGCCCCCTCTGCTCCCTCCCCTCCAGCCCCAGGGCCCCCTTCACCGGGGATGTCCTTCAGAGAAGGGGATGTGGCCACCACCCACTTCTTCCTTTCCAAGTGGGTAGGAAACAACACTAATGCAAGACAAATTTCTCCTTGTCAAAGAAGAGGAAATGGGCTGATACAAAACCAGTCAGTGCTCGCTAAGCATGCCTTTGCTCCCCATGCAACAGGCACTGGCAATGCTTAGGCATGTGTGTGGCCCAAACCAGTTCAGCATTGAATTGGTAAGGCTGTGGCAAAAATTCATGTGTAGAATAAAAACACTGGTTCATCCCAGCCCCTTTTCCATGAGACCCTGACACCGCAGGCACATGCACATCAGTGCTTGCGGTATGCCCTGGGTGCACTTTCCTGGGAGGAAGGATGCTCTGCCCCCGTGGTTTGGTGTTTCCAGGCTCTTTACAGTCCCTAGTGCTTTGGCATAGCTGTTTTCTTCCAACAGCTCAATCAAGGAAGTGCAGAAAAAAGACAGTGTGGTGTAAGAGATGGACTCTTCCCCCTTGCCCTTTTCTGATGGACAGGATGGGGTAGGACGAGATGGGACATCTCAGTGATGCAGAGTGGGTTTCCTCAGCGGTCCAGCTGCAAAGCTGACAGGGACAAGTGTAACACGGGGAGGGGAGGGGGAAATCATCACAACAGATTTGACTGGAATTGGAAAGCTCAGCTTTGTCCTGAGACCTCTGCAGTTTTTCCCAAGCACACACAAAGAAGGAGGCCAGCCCTCACGTGAGGAAGCAAAAGCACATCCCTGACAATTTGCTCTCCAGATACAGGGAGGGAAAGCCAGGTAGGTTTTCCATTGGCCCAGGAATTTTGCGTGAGAGATACCACTGTGGCCATCGGAATTCTTCCACAGTAGCAGTTGTGTGGCCACACTGACAGGAATTTTCCTTGCAGACAGAGTGAGCTTTTCCAATGCCAAATGAATGCAATGGAAACCTCTGGAAAAGCCTTCTGTTGGAAATTTTCCTTTCCTCTTCTGTCCTCTACCACTCACTTAAGCCCAGGAGGAGGTTTGGGTAGAACTGAAACGGGCACACGGTGCAAGGGGGTGCAGGGACTGCCATGGGTTGCAACAGCACCTCTGGCTTTGCCCTCAGCAGGAAATCCCAGGTCCTAATCCTGATTAATGAGGTTCCCTTAATGTGGTCGTCACCCTGTTGAGGTCTCTGCTTCCGAGTGAGTTGTCTTGGTTTATCTTCTTCAAACAAAGCCTCCTGGTTTCGAAATTATAGTTCGGGTTTACTTCTCTAAGCAGTGCATTCAGAGCTGGGTCAGGTCCACCAGCCGGGTGTTCCTCTTTTCAGGAGATACCCAAGGATGCTGAGAAGTTTCAGGATGCTCCAAAAGCAGCAGCTGGGGCTGGCTTTCCCAGAACTGCTGCCAGATCCCTTCTCTGCATAAGGAAGCCTGGTAAATACTGGGAAGGATGTGGCCATCCCCAGGGGATCCCTGTGATTACACACAACCCCTCTCCCCTCTCAGCAAGGTGTGTGGGATCAGCACGTGGCAGATGGGGTTTGGGTTTATGGTACTAGTAAGGGCAGCACCTCCCAAAAGAGCTCCCAGAGGTGGCCTGGGAGGTCTGGAGCAGGCAGCTGTGAGGTCCCCAGTCACCAGCTGGCCACACGTGGCCCCATAACGTACTCTGGGGACTTGGTCTTGCACACCTTCCCCAAGGAAGCCATGATTTCAGCCCCAAAAGGCTGGCAGTTCCCCATATTTTCCTTTTACTTCCTTTTTTGTGCACTCCGTCATCATCGCTCTGCCCTTTGGACAGCCCGTGGGGCTGCACTGTCTGCGCCCCTTCCTCCTCCTCACTGCATTTTCCTATGTGAGTCTTTCCTCACGCCCAGCACTGTCAGTCACCACGCTGTTCCCCAGCCTCTGAGTAATGGTCACACCAAGAATAATGAAAGAGACAGAGAAAAATCCTTCTGGTTCTGCCAACAGAAAATGAAAGAAGAAAACCCAACAGGGAAAGTCCACCCAGGGAGAGCAGCCCGACCATAGCTTCTCCCTGCTAAAATGCAGGGGAGAAAAGAGATGCCCTGGGACCTGGCCACCTTGCAGCACAAGAGGGATGCGGTGTGAGGCTGGCAGAGCCCATGACATGGTGTCCACACGTCTCTGACCATGGCAGCAGGTGGCTTTCAGCCGGCATGGCTGAAATGGCTTTTCTTAGCAGGTTTGGCAGTGCGCTGGCTCCAGAGGAGGCAGACTGTTCATGCTGGCCTCTGCTAGCTGCCAGCTGTCATGGCAGAGCAGATGGCCTTGTCACTGGAGCTGTGTGCTGGGGACTTAACAGCACTGATGCTGAAAACAGGTGAGAACAGACCCCAGACCCCATATACCCATTTGTCTGCATATGTGACTTGTCCTACCCATACGTTTTGCCCCCCTCCTATGCAAAGCTTGCTGGAGAGTATGTATTCATTCATCTTTGCCTTCGGAAGTGTTGATCTGTCCACTTCTCCCTTTGTTGTCAGCCACTGGTGAGTGTGTGCCAGCAGCACAGACCAGCACAAACCAGTCCAAATGTGCATGGGCTCTCATTTCACACCTAACTCTGCAAATCTGTGGGCTCTCATTTCACACCACTTCCTCTCTGCTAATCATTACACCCCATGAGCTGGAGCTCAGGGCCCAGAATGACAGGACTCAGATGACCAGCAACCTGGGGAGCCCTCACCTCACAGGAAGACTTTCATAAATCATTTCCATCCCCTGAGAAGAGCACGGTGCTACACGGTGTCATTCGCAGAAGGAGATGTCCTGACAAAATAGTTTAGCAAGTCTTGATGATGGAGAGCAGATGCTGAGCAGAAACCTGGCTGTGCATACTTATGTGACACAGCAAACAGGCTGCACGAAGGGCAATGTTTTCTGGAATTAGTTGGGCAGGATTATACTTAGAGCTCATTAGTTAATTCAGGGCAACACTATATAACAGGTCCCCATATACAGCAGCAAGCAAGATGCCATTTCTTCTGCTCCCATAGCTGGGGGGCAGATGAGTTTGAAATGACAGTCCCTTCCAGGACAGAAATGGAGAGAAGCAGTGAAACAAGGAGGTGGCAGGTTCAAAGCAAGCCCAAGGAAGTGGCTGTGGCATAATGAAGCAGTGGAACTCCTTGCTGCAGGATGCTGAACATTTGCATGAGTTCAAAAAGCACCTGGGCCTATTCATGGAGGAAAAATCTATTAGGGGTCATTAGGGACACAGATCCCAGACCTGGCTCAGGAAGTCCCCCAGGCACATTGCACAAGACAGGAAGAGTTGCCTGGGAAGCGCTGGTTTGCTCACCCAGGTTCATGCTGTTTCAAGGTGCCTGAAGCAGGTTAGCTGCACTTGCAGCCAGGTCATTGATCCGGATGGATTTTTTCCATCTCTGTAATATAGTTGGAGCACAAAAAGCCCCTGAGTGCTCCCAGCGTTGTTGGGCTTGCTGGGACATCTACTAAATGCATCTGTTTCGTGTACAGTTTTGCTGTTTGTGCTGTTCCTGCTGTTCTACTGCTTGCTCTCTCTACTGCTTGGTGGTTTTCCCTCATTCCTTCTGAGCCAGCACTGCTGGTGCTTGACACCACTCCTGGGATTGGGCTGGCTGGTTTGGGGGCAGCTGCTCAGACACTCAACAGGTCAGAGGTGGCCTCTGGCTGGGCAGAACACCAAGGAGTCTTTCCTAGGGCTTTCTAGGGGCTTTCTTTCCCCTTTAATGAACTCGCCGGGCAAAGCAGAGAGCAGAAAGAATGAGCTCCTTATCAAGGGCACAAACTCGTGCCAGCCAGGCTGTGGCACGTGCCTATCTGTCTGCGTGCCAACTGCCGCACAAGTTGATTTCAGCCACGAAAGCATCTGTTTGGCAGCAGCCTGACAGCCTGAGGTCTCTGCTGCTTCCCTCTGTCCCTGCTGGAGCTACCAAGGGCTTTATCATGAGTGCAAAGACAGCAGGATTAGGCCTTTCTCAGATCAGGTCTTTTATTGCAAGAGACCTCATGCTGGCACAGGAAATCACTGAGAACTGAACTGCAGAAGGCTGAAAGAGCTGTCCAGTCCAGTTTCACGTTCCTTATGGAGGCACGGATATTGCCAACAAAGGTTTTCCCATCCACCTGCCCCTCCAGAAGAAGGTCCAGCTCCAAAGTTTAGTGGGGACACTCGGGGTAAAGCCCATGAAGCCCTTCACGGGTACAACCATTTGACGCATTTTGGGTGTGAGTCAATGCCTGATGCACCAGGACAGGAGGTGAATCAGTCACAGGGCTCTGTTGGGGGTGTCTAGGAAAACATCACGGCAGCTGTGATCACTTCGGAACCCCTGGGCCATCCACACTTGACCCTACGGCTGCCTCATCTCCGGCGGGCGACAGCAGGGCATGACAAGCCAGGGCCATGTGTCCCTGCCGGATTCGTGTGATCAGGCCGCAGCGGGAGCTGAGATCATCTGTGAGGCAGGGAAGGAAGATTAACCAGAGGCACAAAGGAGCCCCGCAGGGATTTCAGACTTTCTCCCCTTCCACAGACACTGCGATGCTCAGGTCTCCAGAGGCCACGGCTGCTGGCACAGGGACAGCGAGAGGGACTGTGGCAGAAGCAGTGATGTGCAGCTGTTTGCTGCGCTGAGACAGTGCTCAAGGCAGAACCCAGACTGGGAGGCGATGGAGAGGGAAGAAGCCTGGCTTTAAACTTGAACCTGATTGGGAGTTTTGTCTCATCACAAATACGATGTCTGCTTCTCTGCCTCAGCAGCCATTGCTGGGTTTGAATCTTCCTTTGATTCTTTATATACAGTTGCCATCATCTTGATCCCCAGCAGGCATCAGGCCATGCCAGCCAAGTTAGACCCACACAGCCAAGGCTGCATTAGCCTAAGTGTGGCCATTTTGGTTTGAACGCTCTGCTCAGCAACTTTACACTGAGCAGCACCAAGATCAGGGACAGATACATGGGAACAGAGCAAGTGTATGCCATAAGGACTCCAGCTACACTTGTAGCCTCTGAACATCTCTGTGTTTGGTAAGCCCTGACCATCTTTGCTTCCAGGAGTGTATCCTTTTGGTTTTGAAACCCTGTAGACTCCGAGCACACGCAGGGTCCTGCAGCAAGGCATCCCTCTGGTTAACACTGCCTGTGAGCTGGTGCTCCTTATGCTGGTTTGACCTTGGTAGCTGATGCTTTTGGTTCCTGTGCCTTGACACCTGGGTGAACACTCAGCATCTCCAAGCCTCATCACAGGGCACAGTCCTGCTGACGGAGCCTCCGAGGAGCCCTGCTCCTGCCTGGCACACTGCTTGAGGGACAAGAGCCCAGGTTCATCCCAGGAAAGGCAGCGGGTTTCCATTCCCATGGTGCCTGCCATTTGGGCCTTGGGATCAGGAATGGGTGCTAGGGAGCTGCCTGAAGCCAGCTGCACCCACTGTGCCTGTATAAGGAGAGGTGCCAGACACAAGTCACCTCTGTATAATTTGGGGAGGAGTCCCAGTCACTGCTGACACAGAGCACCATGCAGTTCCACTGCTGTTTCTAAACTCAGACAGGTACCACTGTTACATTCATAGAAATTAGTGGAAGATTTGTCATTCATAGCCTGGTTGTATGAGACTGACGCGATGTATAAATAGGTTATGGTCACACTTACATAACACTGCCTTATTTATGATCTTAAGCCCAAGGGAGAAATGTCTCTTCCCCAGCCCTTTCTTCCTAGCAAAAAAAGGTCATTCAAAGCTCAGCCTCAATCCTATCACTGAGGCCGGATGCTGATCCAAACACAGGGAAATTCAAGTGAGGCATTTCTCTTTCAACTTGCAAACAG
>JAVHNF010064108.1:28747-44459 GCA_034783455.1 Micropsitta finschii
GCTCCTTTCAGACTGAATGGAGCCTTTATTCCCAAATTGCAGATAATAGTGATTGAAGGAAGGAGAAAAGGCAAGGACACTAAACCAGGTAAAGCAGTGCTCCCCGATATTTTCAACCAAGGAGACATAGAAATATTTCATGTTGATCTCCTCTAATATTATTTTTTCCTAGCTTCTCCACTTAGCAATACCTGAGGGTATGAACTGCTCATTGATATTTATGCCACGTGTTTAAGGAAAAGCATGCTTATCTTCTGTAGAGTTCCCGAGGTGAGAAGGCAAAGTCGGGAGATCCCTCCTTCCTTGCCTCCCAAGGCACAAGGGATCTGTCTGCACACCAGACATGTAAATCCTTGCAGACCACCTCGAGAAGAAGCCTGGCAGATGCCTAAAGATGTCTAAAGCAGTAGATGAAAAACCCCGCATGGGATGGTCTCTTGTGAACACAGTTTTGGGAAGACTCTGGGTCTGAATGGCCTCACTCCAGGACTATGTGGACCATATCAGCGAAGCTTACTGCTGACTGCAGCTTGCAGTGGGAGATGCAAACCTGCACTTGCTCGAGGCACGAAATGCAGCAAATGTCCAAGAACTCAAAGGGTATTTCATGACAGAAGAGGATGTGAGTAGTTTATCTCTGATGACTATTGCAGAGTGGGAGAGAGAAGCTGGCGTTTGTCCAGGATGTCAAGGTTAACAACAACCCCTCCGTTACAAAAAATGTTATGGGTGAATCTTAAATGACTACAGATGGTCAGGTGTTGATTTTGCATGTCCTTTGAAAGACAGTGCTGTCAGCAGAACAGTGCCTTCTAACCAGATTCTGAAGTTCAATACGCTGTTAGCAGGAAGAGTGTTGGCTCTTTAACTGAGTCATCAAAACACTGTTCTTTTAGTTGCCTCTGGTGACTTTCCATTCAAGTACTGCTCTGTGGCTGGCTCTCCAGGACAAGAATATCTGCACAATTCATTGCCGGGGTTTTTTCCCTCTCCCCAGTAATATTGCTTTATGGAAAGAACGTAAAAATCCTTGCTTTACAGATGGTGAGCTGAAGCAGAGACAGACGTTATTTAGCTGCAGTTACACAGTGTATCTGAACCAGAACCAGACACATGCCTTATTTCCCAAGGTTACTCTTCCAGCCTCTCTGAGATTACTTTATAATCCCATTATGGGTGGAATAGCTACATATACACAGCTGCCTTCTTGAAGCACTTGTCTTAAAATGTGAGCAAGGTCTGAGTTTTCAGTGGCCATCACAGGCCGTTTCGACCTTGGCTTCTGCAAGGGTTTGCAGAAGGACAGAGTGGGAACTGTTACCACTGAACCTGAAAAAACAGTCTGAGAGGAGACTGGGGACTGGATTATAATATACAGCCACTGAGCTAACATCCTAACATCACAAGGAATGTCATCAAAAGACTTTCTGCACCTTCATGCTGTTACATTATATTACAAGCAATCTGAGCGGGTATTGCTGGAGTCTTTTGATCCTTGTTTGGCTTTTTCGTGTGCCCTGGAGACCTGTACCAACTACCCCTACTACCAAGAGCAAAATAGGGTGCACTGCACCGTGGCAATGGTGCCTATGGGACCAGGACAACAAATCACCTTGGCTGTGCTGACACCTTCCCTGTCTCTTTCATACTTCAGCTGCAAGCTTTCCTTCATCCCCATTTATGATGGAGAAGATGGCAGGGTGCCCCCCCTGCACTGATGAGGGATGCTCTGCTCCTTCAGGCTCCCTCGCAGCCTCATCATCCCAAAATCACTGCTACAGCTATCATCAGGCAATGCACGCAAACAGAAAACACAACAGACTAACTCATGTACTTCCACTTGTTATTGATGACCTTTCATGACTTTCACAACTCCGCCTCACTCCACCACTCATGAGTTATGGGGTCAGCTGTAACTCAGGGAAATAAATGAAGTTTCCCATTAGCCTATTGTATATCCCCATTTATTACCTCTTTATTACCAACCTTTAAAGTTTTATCCCCTAGTATACTGTTTTACAGTGGCATAACATTCAGATGCAGGGATGTACATCAATCAGGCCAAAATGGCTCAGTTGAGCTGGGTTTCAATGCTGACCCACAGATGCAAACACCGCCTTTTTCTAAGCCATCAGACCACATCTGAGCCTCTACAACTAAAGTGTGCCAGCACTCAGGATCTGGTGTTTGTACTAAATGAGGTACAATGTTTTCTTCTGACTAACTCATGTTAAAACCCTTTGTGGAACAACGTCTCCCACAGAAATGACAAGACCTATCATATAAATCAAAGGTTTAGAGAAGACGTTTGAGGGCTAGCTGCTGGAGGATATGATGGCTTTGGAGCGCTTCACACAACACGTTGAATAACGAGCCTTTAAAAAGCTTCAGCTGCAGCATTCCTGAGCAAGTGCAGTGCTGCTGAACAGAATCACTTTTGTCTTTGACCTGTCAGTAAAATGCCACATGAATTAAATCAGATAGTACAGTAATCCTCAAGGTAACACTTACGTTCTTTGGCTGCATGTATCGCAGGAGCTCCTGTGCTCCAGATGCTTTAATGACCAGTTTTGCAGGACGCGGTAGCTGGTATGTACACCTTCTTACCCACTCTGCTTCCCATGGAGATGCTGCAGCTCCCTTGGCTCCTTGGCTTCACAAATCATTAAATGAGCCATGGCCAGTGCTGGGAAGAAATCTGCTCCATACTGGAGCTGGAGCAAGTGTGGTCCCTTCTCTGTGCAACAAGGTCAAGAGGCTTCCTGAAGTCTGGAAGCACAGTAAACCATGAGGAAGGCAAGAGCTGTCGTGCAAGGCACGAGACTGCAGCTGCAGAAATCAGCTGCTGATCAGCATAGACAAATAGGAAACGATTAGTTCACGAGCAGAGAACCTATAGAGGGAGCAGCTGCCGACTGCTGCAGTCGTGTGCAGCACTCAATGGGACGTGAGCACTCATTTATTAATTTGTGCATTTTGAGCAGAAACCTTTGAGACCACCGTTTAGTGCGAGAATCAAAGCAAAGCTGTTATGCCATGAGACAGCGAAGCGAACATCGCGGATTCTCTTCTCGCTTACTATACACACATGGCCATAGCAAGGAGCAAAGCATCCCTGTGCTGTGAAACGGATACTGCCGCCTTAGAACCAGCCCAAGAGCAGAAAGGTTGAGGGTAGGGCATCACTGCTTTAAGAGGAAACTATCAGGATTACCCACTGAAGCTTTCGAAATGTGGAAGGATTGGAGATCTGCTAACACTGATGTATTGCCACACTTGCAAGGAATAAGAGAGTGCTATAATAAGGAAATACGGGCAGACAGGAGAACTTAGAGCAGCTTCATAAAATAAACCCAACAGATCTTCAAAAATTCAGGCGATTAACTGAAGTCAGGAGCATGCAGGGAGCACTGGCTTGTTTCCAAAGGGAAGGCTAGAAAACAAATTGAAAGGACAAGAACATTGTCTCTGAATCAGGACCAAATCCCATAGCTCATGGGACCATTTCTACTGACAGCAGAAAGTGATTTGCTCTAAAAATACAAATGTAAATGTCCTTCCCATGAGTCCAAGTAAAGGATAGCAGGGAGCTCCCAACCCCAGTTCATGCTGAAGGGTTTATTCAAGGGGAATAAAGGGTTTATTCAAGGGGAATACATATCCCTTATAAGGGATAAGGGGAGATCAGAAGAGGGTGCAGAGGACTTGTACCAACCTTGAATTATGACTGGGACCTGATTCTAGAAAAAGATCAGCAAAGCCGTGGTCCCCTTCCTGAAAGGATGCTCAAACCCATGTATATCTGTCCTGGAGAGGGAGCACCACGTGCTGAAATACCTGCTGCTCTTGAGAATAGAAACAAGGAATATGACCCTCTGCTCTTCATGCAACACTTTGCCATTGCAGATCCCATGTTTCACTTGTGATGGGAAAAAACACTTTACTTCAGTATCCTTTCTTTAACTCCTCTTTGCTTTGTGAACCAGCACCTTCTCAAGTAATGTCTCCCTGCAAGCCCTGGTAAGAAGGGTCTAGAGGAGCTGAGCAGAGTATATAGCCTGCAGCAGACTTTTATCGGCAGCAGGGTACAAGTCTTTTACAATCCTTTACAGGTGAATGGGGAAAACTCAATAATGTTCACTATCATTATTGAGTATAGTTATTAGCTTTGAATGTTTTCTAAAATAAGCCTGTCATTAAGACAAACGTCTTGTTAATGGTAGGAATTTCCCAACTGAAGCATTAAAAAACCTGCAGTGCCAGCATCATTTCCTGCCTTGGAAAACTCCTCTGTTCTCCCTAAATCCATGTCACCACGGGCAGTGCCACTGTCTGCTCCACTTTCACCCTGAAGCCTTTCCCATCATGATTCCTACTGTCTGTAAAGCCTCTCACAGGTCTGTCATGTGCTGGTCCTTTCTGCATTGCAGACAAAGAGGACCTCTGGGCTGGCTTGGACCAGAGGAGAACAGTAGAAATGAGAAATGTTAATGCTTAGATTATACATTAGGCAGAAATTCTTCTCCTCCAGCAGCTCCCTATCCTGCCCATAATGATTTATCCACAGACTCTCTATTCCCACATCACAGCTTGCTCTGCCCTACATATGTTCGTATTTATAACACACCAAATGACACTATCCAAACCAACGGAGTAGGTGACTCCTGGTAGATGTGGCCTACAAGTAAGGACTTTGAAACTGGAGACCCCTTCCATAATTAACACAGGAAAGTCTGAGGTACCTGTTTCTGACTATTGAAGGTAGCAAAAACCCAGAGTCACCACGGTATTAATTTAAGCCCTTCAATTACATGTCCTGGATTAGGTGGGACGAAGAACAGGTGCTTTGGGATGTACTTGCATCACCCATCTGTAAGTAAAAGCCATGTTTTCCATTATAAAATGCAGTAAAAGGAAATAAATATTTTATCAGCTTGAGGGAACCTGACATTTTATCTCTCCCTGCTTGGCTGAAGCCAGCATTGTGCTCCCTGTTTCAGTACAACAGAAATTAGCATTTTCAGTACATGCTCTCCATAGGACCCAGATGCACCCCAAGTGGTTACCAGCACTTATTGTGGGAAGGGTCAGTGTCAGTGATAGACTACAGTGAGTGATCTAAGTATGTAATGTTGCATGGTTTTAACTCCTGATCCCTTCCAAAGCCTGATTTTTAGCCTTAACCAGATAATCAAGATTCCAATTGTGACTGAAGTATTGCTGAGGCTCTGCTCTGATAACAGCATCTGGAGCCAGCAGAAATCACCTTGCACTTGAAATGACCTTGGCAAAGTGACTTCTATTGAAATAACCAAGCTTGCCAGGTTCTCCTCAAAAGAATGGGAATACATCTTCTGTAATGTAATTTAAGAACTAGCTAGCAGGCTGAGGGAGGGAGAAAACAAACTGTTTGGAGAAAATAAAAATAAACCTGTTTTCAACAGTTGTGGCTGGAGCAGGTTTGTGCTAAACCCAAGAGAGAATGGCAGCTTCTACAGAGCAACTGTTAAAAATGTATTTATTGAATTTTAAACTAGTACAAGTATTGCAGATCAGACATTTAGCCAAGCACATTTATAGATCAAACTCGGGTGTTACAGAGATGTTACCTAAAGTCCACCGTGTAGGTAGGCTGAGAACCTGCCCATCGTCTTCGAGAGAGAGAAGGTAAAGGAGGAAATAAATAAATGATAACCCAGGTAACTGGCAACCAAAAGAGGAAATACGCAGGGCTAGTTATGAAAACAAGTTATACAAAGAAAGGTCTAAAAACTCAACCCCCAGGTACATTGTCATCTAAGTTGGCAGAGAAAGCAACCGAAAGAAGATGCACAAGCTCATGGGACTGCGGCACAGAAACATCCCCACTTCAGTGTCCAGAGCTGAAGCAAGTTCTGCAGCTGTTAAGGAGGAAGTGTCAGAATTACCGTGTGATGCAGGGAATCTAATGGTCTCTATTAGTAATTAACAGAACCAACACTAAAAATTGCCACCAACAGGATCAGTAGGACAGAAACGGATGTATCGAAACCAGTCAGATAATATGACCTGACAGGCATATGTGTTAGTGTAATGGGAAATGCATCTGTTTTTCGAGTCTCCTACTGGTTCCTGGGCTCATTCACCTCGGTTCAGAAGTTGTAACATTTGCTGTCTCCTGGTCCTCTGGGTTTCACAGGTGGGAACACTGCCATTCCATCTCTGCTGCTCCCTGAAAGATGAGGAGAGCATGCTCTGGGCTGTGCCAAAGCCACCACCTCTGATCAACAGATTCAAGTCTATGGTGGCTCAAAGGCCACTCACTACCCAAGGCTAGAATTGGACCTGTACTTACCTATATCTTAACCAGCAGTGCTGCAGCATAGCTTAAAATGACTGAAGCATGCATTAGACCTTCAGCTTCTGAGAAAGACTAGCAGTGTTCAAACTAACCTGTTCTGTGGTTGGACCCTTCCTTTTACCCATCTTTCTAAATAATCTAGGTAATTTCTGTTAACAGTTCCATATGGAAATTCTAGGTAGTGCAAGTACTGTGCAGTAGCCTGTACTGCACTGCAGGGATGCAGGAGTCTCTCATGAGATTTGCTGCTGTCTTTAGTTCCTGCAGGCCACGCAGTGGCACGTTAGCATCCTTCAGCACATCTTGCATTCACAGTGAGCAGATACCTCTAACCTACAACAAACAGTAGGATCAGCTGGTTTCCAGAGCCGAGGAAGCAGCCTTCTCCAGAAGCTACTCTGTTCCCTGTACCATATGCCTCTTGTGTGTCTGCTGCCCATTAAAGCCAGCAATGCAGAACGTTTTGTGGGGCTTTCTTTTTGCTGTAGAACTTAGGTTTGGAGTACTTCTGTTATCAGTAAGCACGGTATAAAAGTCTGCAGGCAAAATAAATTCCTGCAGCATAATGCAATGAGGTTCCATGGCATCACATGCAAACATTCAAAACAAAGGTTAGAGAAACACACTGCTCATTCCTTGGACTACAGACCAATAGGGACTGCAAGACAGTGGAAGTAGCATAAGAGGTTTGTAACAGTCTCTGTGGTGCTGGGATCAGAGCAGATTGGCAGATAAAAATAAGGGTGAGAACATAAGATACAATAAGGTACTGTACTCTCTGCTTTTAATCCTAACAGAAGTTTTGTTGACAGCATTCAGACTGCTGTGTCACTCTGCACCATGTACCTGATTCATCTGTCTCATGGAAACAGTGTCAGCAACGGAGAGCAGAACCCTCCTTTCTTTGCTACGTGATGAAGTTTCTTTCTGTTTGCCTAAGGTCCTGACATTTCAAAACACTGCCTCAAAGGGACATGGGCAAAAATCAACAGGCCTGAGAGAGACAACTGTCCTTTTCCCAGCAGACACCATGCTCTGTCCCAGGGGGAATAGCTCTCTCTGGAGCCAAGTGAGAGGTGCCCAGGTTCCCAAGCCTACGAGATGGCTTAGCCCAGAATGTTCTTTGTATCCTCAGCTCCTCCTGTGCCTCCACTGGTGACTCAGTGCTGCAAATGAACAACTGGTGAGCAGGGGACTGCCCTTCTCAGGAAGTCAGAAAACCATTTCTCAGGAGACAGCAGCTGCCTGGTTATAGGGGCATGCCTTTTCGAAGGTCCCATTCTCTAGAATTAGGAAGCATCATGTTACCTCCCTTGGCTGAAGCAGCAGCATCTGTACCGTTAACAACCTGCCAAACGCAGCTCTACCACCAAAACCATCTCCAGCTTTCTCATGGGCAACTTTGATACTGATGGGCAGATCCTCACTTTGTGTGAAACTAAGAGGAGCTACAACATATGCCGGGAGA
Organism: Micropsitta finschii; assembly: GCA_034783455.1. Classification (NCBI taxonomy): domain Eukaryota; kingdom Metazoa; phylum Chordata; class Aves; order Psittaciformes; family Psittacidae; genus Micropsitta; species Micropsitta finschii. The sequence goes on from JAVHNF010064108.1 coordinate 36,556, forward strand.
GGCAGATGCTACTCCTGCACAGGTTTCTATGACACACAGACTTGGGTATTCCTCTGTGTCTGGTCACAGACAGACAGGAGATCACATCATTACAAGACAAAAACCACTGCAAAACGATTTCCTCACACAGCACCTTTACTCTGCACGGAACATCAGGTATGTTAACACTGGCAGTTCAAAGATACTGGACAGTATTTTTATCCTCTAGAAGTTCAAGGCTGCAGAAGAAATCCAGACTAGCCATTAGCTCAATCAGCACACAGGAAACAACAAGCAAGAACAGAATCCGGTGTGGGCTTGGTGGGGTTTTCTGGTTTTAGGTTTGTTTGTGTTTTTGAAAGATGTAAAGCTTTTAACTTCCACACCCACATTAACCATTTTGCTCACCTAAGCAGCACAACTGTTTCACCATTTAAAACTATGTCTAACTGGGGATGGTGAGCAAACACGCACTCTCACTGCTATCTGAAACCCTAGTGTAGATAGGCACATCTCCCCACTCCATTATTAGCTAAGTTAAAAACAAACCCCAAACTTTAATGATGAATACAAAGCTTCAAAGCCTAGTGGTGATCTCTGCAATCCTAACACTATTAAACAAGTAGCCAAAATACAAGCACCCAATTTCATCAATGAAATTTGATTAAAAGGACAACTAGGCTAGAGCCTGGCCTGGACTTCAAAGCTACATATTTAATTAGGTCACAAAATGAAGCGAGAACCAAAGATCCACTGCCAGCTCAAGAAAAGTAAACCCCAAAGTTCAAGGATTTGTTGGAATATTGCTATTTCTAAGGTTTTCTTTAGAGAATTACAGATGATGTGCAGGTAGCCATATTGCACTAAATGACTGGTTTTACAGTGGGTGAAGTTCCTCTGTGAGGACAGCTTGCTTCAACATTAATGTCTTCATGTTAAAACTGAAATTGCGTGTCTTAATGCTGAAAGTGAAAAGCTCTTCGGGTTTAAGCTTGTTTTATCCAAACACGTCTGCAAACCCCCACTTAAGGGGAGCACATCCATTTTTATAAACGAAAAGCACGCTATTCTGTTGTTTCCTTGCTTTAAGGGGGATAAAACCTGAATGCATGAACTGGATCATCAGATACCAAATGGTGTTGGTTGATAGGAAAACACACGGCACGTTGTGTTCAAAGGAGCATCTTTTTCTCCAGTCGTTATGTGCTCAGCACTGAAGCACATCTCCTGGTATTGGTTGGTAAGAAAAAAAATGAACACAGCTCGGTTTTCAGCCTTCTCTGAAGCTGTTAAACCAACAATAACAAAAAATCTGTTTCTACTTCTGTTAAATGCATATCCTTCATGAGGGGGACTTCTGAAACTGTTTGATGCTGTGCTATGCAATGCTTAAAAATAACTTTCTCTTACCCAGTGAAATAAACCTGGGAACTTGTGGGGACGGGGATTCGAGTGAATAAATCCTAGCTTTGTTCTCTGGTACACCTGCAAAGAAAGCCACTTGCCCACTGGTGTTTTAAAAGCTCATTCTCATCAAAATGTAAAATCGATATTTAAAAAATTACTATTTTTTGTAAATCCCTTAAACTCTTCATCTGTGATGTCACACGCAAAGGTGTGACACGAAGCTGCTGTAATACACTCTCCATGACCAGTCTGAAACCCATTTACTGGGTCTCATATCAGAGAGGAACACAAACCAGATATGCCCTCATGCATGCAATCTTCTGACTTTTCACCTGCTATCTCCCAGCAAAACCGTGTGCAACTGGAACAAGGAGAACGTTTCACAGACTTCATGTACTTAATAGAAGCCTTATAAAAAGTTCTTTTAGAGACGCCAGCAGAGGGCATTGACCTGCTTTATGAAGTTGTTCTTCCAAGCCCAAGAGCTGGTTTTACCCTTGCAAACACTTCCTAGGGCTTCCCCTAGAAAACTCACACAGACAAAGCAGTGAACTGACACGATTTGTTTCCACTCTAAAGCTACACTCACTCATATTATAGTTTGCTCAGAGGTGTGCAAAAAAACCCTATATTGAAGAACTGGACCTAGCCCCTTCTCAGATTAAATTCATATTGCATTGATAACAATTTTAGTCAACTTGACTTTGTGCAAAATATCTTTAAGAAGGTTCTGGCTCAACTTCAGAATACAAAAGGAAAATAAATAGTTGAATAGGATCTCTTGAAAACATAGAATGAATGGTGTATGCTGAAAAGAAAGTTATGGGCTTAATGCAATTTGTCTGCAAATAAAATAACTAGAATAGTAGTGTCTGAAATTTTAACATGTGAGATGGCACTGATAGAGACTTCTGTTTGCACAATAATGTTCCCAAAGTCTAGATCAAAACAACATTATTTTACACAAAGTAACTGCAGAGACTAGGAGCCTGAGATATGTTATTAAAAGGCAGTCCCTTGTAAACTTTCCTCAAAAGGAACAGTAGCAGTTGAGTATGCAAGAGTTACTCATATTTGTCAAGACAGCAATGCTTCATAAAAAGACATAGAGCTTATTTCCAGGTTGTTAACAATTTTATATGATACTGATTTTGTGAAACACGCATCCATCCAGTCCAAGATTGGAGTCACATCCTTCTTCACTGCTCTGTAGCTACTAGGTCTTTTGCTCTGCTGCTGTTGCTGTCTGTGAGGGAGCTTCTGGCTTCACAATCTGGTACGTAATGAGATATTCTGGGTAAGCCTGAAAAGTAAGGCAAGAAAAAAAATTCACTGCTTTACGCAAGGGTTTGCTCAGCAAGTTCATGTGCTGGATTTCACGAAACAGTCACCAGGAAGGACACTGCAAGAATAAGCTCTGTGTTCTTAGAGTGCAAAAGAAAAAGCAGACTTCAAACCTAGCCAGCATTAAGTGGCAACTGCTTAATGCAGTTAATACCTTCAGTAATGCATTATCATAAAGAAAGCTGTTTCTTCCATGCAGGCACTGCCAGGAATTGTGTGCACAACAGGAATTCACAGAGTTACTCTCCTTGTTAGCTAATCCTATAGGTCAGTCAGTGCTTGTCAGTCACTCAGAAATCTCGGATGACCAACACAGTCTAACCCTATAATGTTGACTTGCCACGTGATGCAAATGCTTTTACTGGCAGTAAAATACTTAGCACATCCAAAACATGTAGCCTAGTTGTCTGCGCAGGGTTTTCTGAATACAGCTGAAGTTGCTGGAGGGCAGGGCTTCATTCAGAAAGAGCCAGACAGAAGAGAGGAGACTGGGCAAACAGAAGCCTCAAGAAATCCAGCAAGGGCAAATGCACCTCGGATTAAGTCCTTGTAGTAACATCGCAGGATGGGAAGCAGCTCTACTGAAAAGGTTCTGGGTGTCCTTGGGTGACAGCAAGCTAAAGTGGAATCAAGTGTGTCCTGGCAGCAACAAAGGCCACCAGCATCATGTGGTACATCAACAGCAGTGTAGCCAATTAACCAAGTGTAGTAGTGATTGCCACTTATTCAGTACTCACTTGAACACATCTAGACAACTGCATGCAATTTTTAGGCCTTCCAGTACAAGAAAGATGACAACAAGCTGGAGCCAAGTTCAGCAAAGGACCAATAAGACAGTCAAGCAGGAGAAAGCACAGGGTAAGAAGAAGTTGAGGCGGATGGGTTTGCTCGGTTTAGAAAAGGAAAGGCTTGCGGGATCTCATAGCAATCTTCTGGTCACATATGGAAGGCTACTATGAAAAAAGAGCCAGACTCTTTTCTGGGCTGTGCAGCAGGAGAATGAGATTAACTAAAACACAGGAGATTCCTACTGGATTTTTTTACTCTGAGGATAATTAAGCAAAGGAACAAGCTACTGAAGGAGGCTGTAAAACACTGTTCTCTGAGTGTCTTTGAGACCTGTATGGTTAAAGAAAGCCCTCAGCAATCTGGTCTGAACTGAGTGTGAACAAGAGTCTGGCCTAGGTTACCTCCCCATGGCTCCTTCCAGCCTGAACTGGATTTATAATCCTGGAGCCATCCAGAGGAGTAAGCAAACCACTTTTCTAGACTAAAGGTCTAGCTTATTATCTGAGTTACTCAGAGTAAAAATCAACTCCTGAAGATTGCTTTGCTTTCAGCTGCCGTTTAAGGGTGGTGTCTGGCAGCCAGTGACACTGCCATTGCTGGCAGTCTACAGGTAAAAAGCCCAGAATCCTCAATATGTACAAGAGCCCCAGAAATTCACTGTTCTTGTTACTGCAGTAATGCCAGTAAAACACAATGGGAGAAACAGTGCCTACTGAGAAAAACTACAACTCTTAATAGACTCTAGCAGTGCTGCACAGGAGGAATTAGGCAATTCTGCATGGTGTAAATGAGAGCTGCTCAGTGGATAGACTGCTGCTCATTTGCCGGCTTGATACAGTTCACTGATTATTTCCACATTTAAATGGAAAAAACCCCTACAAATAATAAATCTAATCAACCTGGTTTTCACAGCAAAGTTGGTATGGAAACCAATCATTCCCTCTCCAGGCTCTTTGCCCTTGCAAACCTACGTACCTGTTCTCCTCTATAGATAACATATTCAGCATATGCAAGTCCATTCACGCTTGGCCTGCCAATAACAGAATGGTGCCCTGGAGGGGCATGAGCCATTTTCATTGTGCTGAACTGAAGAAAGGATTTTCCAAGGGTCACTCTGCAGAAGAGCATTTGTCTAAAAGGAAAAGAGAAATCATAATTTTCATATATCTTACTGGGAGTTGCATGCTTCCAGAATGATTTCAAACTTGAGCTTATTTCATCACAATTAATTTCTCAAGGCTTTTTGGAGAAACACTTGCAGAAACCAGTTCTAAGGCTGTATAACACCTGTCACACACAAACAAAAAAGTCTTTCTTGATATGCAGAAGGGAAAACACACACTTTGTTCTTTGTTTGGCCTTCACATGAAGGCCTCTCCTAGCTCATTTTATATAAAGCTGTTGAAATACGAAATTGTATTCTTACCAGCAGGGTATGGGACAGGTGTCAAAGTGCAAAAAGCACTTGATCTGCTCCATTACAAAACAAAGCTGTGATTATGTCCCGTTCACCACCTCCAAAATTATCTGATCCATGGTACTCTATACTGCTGACCACCACTTTGCACTGCAGTTTTGTTCTGACAGTGCCTGGAGTGTAATTGCTATTTTCATCTGACGCTTCATTTTCAAACTTGCTGTTTCAAGCCTCTTTCCTGAGCCACAATTCACTTTGATTTATACTCACTGTATGCTTAGATATAATTTTTGACCTTTCTGTGTGACTCGCTGCATTTATAACCTTTTATGTTTAGCCTTGACAAATGGAAAACTGAGTTTTTCCTGCCATGACCAAGCTCAAGTGGCTGTTCTTTCTCTGCAATTCACCCTGTGCCAGGATCGTAAAAACTAGGACAGCCAGAATTATGTGTAGGGAACAATGCTGGACTCATACCTGTGGCAGATGTAACAGGACCTGTCTTTGTGTGTGGGACAGCCTGTTCCTCCCCCTATCCCATACACATATTGGTTGCTTTTTGAGGAGTTCTCAGCGAAGTAAATCCCAGCTCCAAACATTCCTCCAATGTATGCATGTCTTTCATCAAATCCTTTGTGAATGATAGCATTAATAAAAGGAGACCCTAGAACAGAAATGGCATGAAATGATACACACTTGTTAAGCTTTATTGTAATACAGGACTCTCTGTCAAGAGGAGCTTGTCTGCCTCAAATAGACCATTAAATACCAGAAAGCACACTCAGTCAGCTGGAAGGGGGTGATACCCAGCAGGATGCAGTGATGTGTGGGATTTATCGTTATATACCAAGATCCCACGTGTGACTCATATTTCTTACTCATTTCCCAGATCTCATTAAATGGCTTTCCCCCCACTCACATTTCAGTGCAATTTATCTTGTCAATGTACACCTTCTCCAGCAGTCAGTACTGATTAAGATGGGGTAAGGTGTTAGGACAATCATACCCAAAACCATTTTCCTATGCGGAATCACAGAAAGATCTAGGGCAGAAGGACCCTCAAGCAGTTGTCATTTGTAGGCACTTCTGGATGCTTCTAGAGAACATCTGGCTGAAACTCATGGTTGGTTTTGATTCCTTACCATGATGGCTGCCTGAAGCACCAGAGTAAAATGCTTTTACTGTGTGTTGCTCTCCTCTTTCAGAAGATACTTTTTCACAGCAATGTAATATCCTCCCAGCAGCTTTACTGGAAATGACTAAGATACAGCTTAGCAAAAACCTTTTTTGTTTTTCTTTTGAAAGAAAGAAAAAGCATTTTTTTTCTCTATTGTAGCTTTTCAGATTGCAGTAACCACACAGACCAACTTCACCACCCCCACACCCCTGCATTTCCAATGTAGAAATATAATTACTGTACAGGATGGTGACACAGCAACGTTAACACTGCCTGTGGGTCCTTGGAGGCTGTGTTTTTTTTGTTAAATACCAGTACTTATGAATAGAGATCACTTCCTTACCATGAAACAACATGCGCTCATTGTGATGATTATGATTCTCCTCTGAGACCTCCTTTTGCCTGTGACAGAATCTCTCCCGCAACTTCTTGTTCACGACCTTCTGAATCTGCAGTGGTACAACAGGCCCAAGCATACTTGAATTGGAATTGAAAGGGAATGTAGTTTGACAGCTTGCATAAATTCAACAGGGAAATGGAGTAAGACACATGAACAGTATAAACAAACCCCATGGCTGCTCTGCATGCAAGGCTCAAGCCTTTCAAACAAGTTGGTAGCACACGTTTACAAGGGGTTAAAGCTACTGTGAAAGTGCAGCCAAGAGTTCTCAGGTTTAAGGGAGACTTTCAGGCTCTGTCTCTCAGAGCCTGTAATACCACCAAGAACTGCAAACTACTTGAAACTCCTTCCATCTCTGCTTTGAGCTGTGTGGAACAATCTGGGCCAGCTTTCTAAAGCCTGCTGTCTGGCTTAGGTTGAATTTCTTATGAAAAGAAACAACTGCTGAGGAAAGAAATTAGGAGAGATGCTGTTTAATCTATCTTGAGATATGGGTACAGCCATGTGCTCTAATATCACTGTGGTTTCTTATAAAGGACTTCATTTTTGGTTGGGAGTAGGATGGAAGCAGAGTTTATGGCAGATGTATGATCTACTGAGCTAATTGCAAAGGTTCTGCACAAGCTCACTTTTCAAGCAGATAGGTAGGAGGGGTTTTTGCTGGTGCTCAGGAACTGAGTTCTGTTCTGATATCCTCTATGTCCTCCTCCTTGCAAAAAGGAGCAAGTGTACTCTTCCTCAGAAATACAAGAGTCCATTTTCTGATATTCCAGGATTTTTAAAAGGTATTTTTCTAGTTGCAAGATGCAAAGGAGGTGGTGTCAAGATCCAAAGTAGTAGAAGGAGATAAAAACTTTTAATAAAAAGTCATGCTCATGCTTTCCCCCTCTCCCAAAAGTGCCTTTAAAAAGGCAAGAAAAAGACTCACTGAGAAAAAAACCTGTGCTGCAAAATCAAATACAGAAGTTACAGTCCTCTCAAATTAAAATCAGGCTGTGAAACATAAGGCAGGCTCTTCAATATCCATTCTTCAGACTGCTTTAAGAGCACAAGTGGACACTTCTCCCTAATCCCATGTGCAGAGCACACAGTCTAATTTTATCATTTAGCACTTGATGTAACTCTGCTCATGAATATTATCTCAACAAAGAACTTTAAATATAACAGGGCAATCCATTTAACCAATTGTGCCTGCTTGCATAAGTACCAACTGATTTCACCTCACAGAATTAAGAGGTTTTGAAACTTACCCTGATGACATTGTATCTGTTGAAGATCCCACCAGCATTTCCACCATCCCGCTGCTCTCGGATTGTACTCTACATGCCAAGAAGAAGGAAACAAAGAAAGACAAAGCACACAAGGCTCCTTCAGCAGACTAGAGGAACAAA
>JAVHNF010064108.1:90166-108874 GCA_034783455.1 Micropsitta finschii
CAAAATCCACCGGACAGTCCAGTGGTGAAAGGTGACGCTAGAAACAGAGCTCTTGCAGGTAAGAAATCGCCATGGTGCAACTAAGGAAACACTTGTCATGGTATATATCTTAGCAGAAACATGTAATTCACATATCAGGACCTTGGCAAGTGAGCATTTGCCTGTTTGGTGAAGCCTGGCAAAGGATCTATCTGACACTAAATTACGTATAAAAGAAGTAATGAAACCAATCACCAAAATGAACATCAAACTGCCAGGACTGGACTGCATTCACCCAAGAGAACACTGGAAAATGAAAAAGGTGAATTACTTGCAGTATGTGACCTTCACTTAAGATTATTCAGGTACATGAAGAACCGGAAGTTGCAAACCAATCACTGAAATATGTTTTGGGGAACTAAAGGCCTGTGATTTTGTTGTCTGTACCAGGAAGAATACAATATAGCAACAGCTAGAATTGGAGGGCACCTGGATAAAAATTATCTGCTTGGGAAAAGTCAAATAGAGTTAAGGTTAGCTCCACCTCTAAAGCTCTTGGAGATTTTCGAAGCAGTCAATGAGCACATGCATAAGGGTAATCTAACTGACACAATTTACATGGATATTCAACAGATTTTTAACTGAATCCTCACCAATGAATTTTGTTAGGTCCTGAGGCACTTTCATGATAGCATGCAAAACAGGAAACAGTGTACAACTAAATAATAGGTGTAACAACAGAGGGAGGCCACAAAGTACGCAAACACCACATTCAAAAGTGAGAAGTGACAAGAAAGCAGAACAGTTTACTTTTCAGTACTTCTCGTGCTCACATGCACGGATTTTGAGATGGAAGAGACACCAAGGATGAAAATGGCACCTACAGTATTCACTGTAGTAAACCACAGACAGAAATCAAACGTATACAGTCCATGGACTGAGCTGCCACATTTCATCTCAGGCATAACCTCAGCAATTTCTGTGAAGGAAAGGACTCTCAAGGGTGCAGTAGAAGAAACACCATTATTCTCGACTTCTGGATTCTCTGTGAGCTGATAGAGTCAAATCTAGACCACAGCATTTAGTTAGTATGCATAAAACATTAAATGTCAGCTCTACCTCAATCTGCCAGTTTGACTTTTGTTTTGACAGTAGATGGATAATGGCGTAACACAAGAAGGTGTCCCTGTGGGAACTTAGTCATCAAGGGGAAACGGTCCGGGTATAAAAAAACTCCACACCTTACACATATTTGATGGTTTCATGAAGAGCCCGGTGACTAAGACCTAACAAATGAGATTTCCTGATTTTCAGAGAACAGAATGACTGCAGTGCAAACAATTTCTTTCCAGTCCTTCAAGTCACAATTTCTACCTGTGGATATGATGGACTCTACTTACAAATCTCTGAAGAAAATGGAACTAGGTGAAGAGATACTCACTGAAACTGTTTTGGGAAAGTATTTAAGATCTCATAACAGAAACTTAGAGCAAGTTTTACATTTTTTTCAAAAGGTATCATCTTTAGCTATAGAGAGGCTTAAGTGACACCCCAGAGAGAAATTAAGCCAGGTCATCTACACGTTGCAAACTCAGAGGTGGGATTCTTGTGTTATCCACTTTGATCATGCTTGGCTGCTGAAATAAGATGAGATCATACCATAAGGAAGAGCATAAGCTGTCACTATTTCTGACATGCAAGGATACCAAGAACTATCTTTTTGAACAAAATGGTGTTTAAAGGCAAAAAACAGATGTGGCAATCTTTGAATGTTCTTTTTATGCGTGCACTGCATCGGGCATTTCTGCCCCAGGCACATAATGAACATTACGGCATTTGCTTTGTAACCTTTCTGTGGCATTGAAAAGGTCATCTTTTCACAGGGCTCCATACCTAAATCCAGGAAGGACCCTTAATTTTGTGTGCAGACTTTGAAATATTTAACCCAATTATGGAGTATAGCTATAACTGAAGAGACTACAAAAAATGTCTGCATCTGATCTACAGTACTTATTTTCACCACTGAGGGACATATTCACTAAGAGAAGCCTTCTTAGTGAAGTCTTCTTCACTGTCTATCTCTGTGTATGCTCCTAAGTCTTCTCAGGAGCATACACAGAGATAGGCTCTAAGGCTGTGAAGCTCTTCATCCAAATGAAAGTTGGGAACATGGATCATACAAATATGTACTACTGTGGGGCATCACGGTATTGCAGAAAACTGAGGTTGGAAGTGAGCTCTGAAGATCAACGCAGAGTCCACCCACCCGGCTGCCCTTTTCCATTCAGATACTGTGACTGACTTTGTACCTGAGGTGGGATAACAGCATATGTAAGCCAGTTGCCACTGAGCAGCTGGCGTATGATGACGAGGTCTCCCACGTAGGTGTACATGCCCACACCCAATACAGGTCACTGGTAAGGCTGCAGAAGCAGCACAAACAATTGTAGCACTTGTGAAACACAGCAGTCATTGAACATAGTAAATAATAAGGATCTTAAATCTGAAAGTTTCAATAAAATAAACTTTTAGAATAACATTTTTGTTTTAAACAGAAATAGATGTGCTCTCCATCCTCCCTCAATCCTCAGAAAATACGCCTGCAGAAATAGAGGAGTGCTGGCTCATATCTTCCCCTAAGACAAGCATATTACCTTGCTATGCCTTTGAGGTATACACACATAAACACACACACATAAATAAAGATACACAGCTAGGTATACATAAAACTGTATAAGAACATATCTGAGTCAATATATAGGAATATATATACACCCATATACTTTCACATTTTTATGTATATGTCTCAATATACACACTCACACCTCTAGATGTACCTTTGATATGTATGCATTTCATGACACACATTCGAGATCAGTGTCAACAAAGTCTACAGTGTTTAGAAGCCATCATCCAGGGCCAATCTTCTACTAGCAAACATGAGCTAGCAGAGTACATTACCATCATTTGTTTCGGTAACCGCAGTTCCAAAAAGTTGCAATTGTGCATCATAAAACTTCTGGCTCATCTTTGCAGGACCACAAGCAAAGGGCCAAAAATCTGCACATTTCCCATTCACAGATGTGGCTTCACAACACTTCATTAAAACCAGACTGACATTTTATGCTAGTAAGCAACAAATGAGCAGATTCAGCAGGGGCTTGTCTACCCAGCTATTCTGGAATAACATTTTTGAATTTACTCCACGTTGAGTTGTCTTTTTATGAAATAAAAAGACATTAGGAGTATTTTTTTTATATTTTTAAATTCTTAATTTTATTAGACTAATCAAGGAGAAAGCACTTGTTCTGAACCAGGAATATACATGGCCAACCGTTAATCTAGTTTTAATGCATAACTCCTTTGTTCCTCTCCTCTGAGCAAGTTATTTCTCTGTTGTAGATAAGCCTTGATACTAGAGGCTCTTGATGCATTTACAAACAACACAACGTATACCAGCAGAAAAAGCTCATTAAATTTTGGGGGAGATAAAATGTAAATAATATACCACATGTGACATGTATAGCGTGTACACAGAGATTCAGACATACCCTTGAGTATGACAAAATGCCTTCTTACACTAGGTATCTGCTCACAAGTCTCTCCTATGAGGAAAAGCTGAGAGACTTCAGGTTGCTCAGCTGGAGGAGATTCCGAGGGGACCGTGAAGCAGCTTTTTAGTTCTTAAAAGGGCCTCTTAAAGACGGGGAGAGACTTTAGCAGGGCCTGCTGCAATAGGATGATGGGTGATGGTTTTAAACTAAAACAGGAGATTCAGGCTGGATGTGAGGAAGAAAGTTTTTACAGTGAGGGCGGTAAAACACTGGCACAGGTTGCCCAGAGAGGTGGTGGATGCACCATCCCTGGAAACATTCAAGGCCAGGCTGGATGTGGTTCCCAGCAACCTAATCTAGTTGAAGATGTACATGTTCATTGCAGGGCGGTTGGCCCAGATGACCTTTAAGCATCCCTTCCAGCTCAAACTGTTCCATGATTCTAAGTCTTTAGCTCAAATAGGCAGCTTTTGTCCATAAAAAAGTGCTAATTGTTGCAATATTTATTTATATTAAACAATGCTTTTTATGTACAGGAAATTTTTTTCCAAAAGATGTTCCATACTCACCTGAACATAATGTACACACCATAAATTTATAGAACAAAGAGATCTATAGATTTATTAGTATTATAGGGTTTTGGGGTTTTATTTTTATTACTGTAGCACAAGAAAAACGCACACAACTGTAAAGGTTTATAGTGTCACTAGCACACAATTTGTTCACAAGTCTTGCAATACGTGGCATTTCTCTTCAATCCCACATCTCCTAGAGCCTAAATGATTCTAAGAGAATTTAAAGCTCTAGTCAAATCTATACATTTAATAACAGTAAACAAAAAGCTTGTGAAAACATGGATCAGTTTTTCCGTCCAGGCTCAGAAATCGGAAGGCTAATCAATTTTCTTTTGAACTGCAGGATTTTTCACGAGAACAGCTAAGAATAACCAGAATTTGGGAAGAAAGGCTGCCAAAGCTATTTACCAACAGCAAACTGGTAAGAGGAGACATAAGTCACCCGATCTTGCTAGAATTCAAATTCTACTTATCAGTCCTTTGTTTACATGCTAATCAAGGCTGACCCCTCAACAGAGGAAGCAGCAGAGGAAGCAAGAAAACGACTCTACAACCCCATAAGACAGACTGTTGTTTGGTAGAGATGTCTCAATAGCAGGAGCTGAGGGGGCACTCCATCCTCTCCACAGAACACACACCTTCAAGACCTTGTGCAGTGGCTGCTTCAGGCCAAGGATGCTGGTACTCAGCACTGCATTGCAGACCTTCTCAGAGTACATCTTACATCTGTACCCTGCACCCATGACCCTGGATGATGCTGTGCACAATAAAAATGAATGTCTGTATGGCAGGAAGGAATGGGCTGAATAAACAACCTCAGTCAAAGCCAAGAGGCAAGTATGTCTCCTGTGACTCAGAGTTTAACGCAAAGGCCTGATACTGGTATTTTGGCTCCAGGGTTGTCTACATCTGGTTTGGAAAAGCAAAACAACAGCAGCATTGGAGAGACATACTAACAAGTATTAAGGACTGGTACTGGGAGCTGTTAAGGACTGAAAACTGGGAATAAACAAAGAAAGGGACACTAGGAGCCAGAAGACTACAGTGAAATGAAATGAAGTAGGGCTACATGCGCACTAGGAATGGCCTTGTAATAAATAATTGCCTTTCTTTTCCCCCATGGGATCACTGCCTCATGATCACTGGAAATGCATTGCTTGCAGGATCTCTAGTTCACTTGCTGCAGAGATTTCTGCATTTCTAGTTTCTAAGGAGCAAGGCAGGGAGGGAAGGTGAAGGAAAGAAAATGATGTAGCTGTGGAGGAACTGCATCCTGTGCTGCCTTCTGGTAGTAGTTCCTGCCTCATGCTGAACAAATACCTGGGACCAAGCTGTTCACAGGTAATGCCATGGCATTATCTGTTTTTCATGTGGTTCACACAAAATGTAAATACAAAATGCACCTGCAACAGATCAATGGAAAATATGCAGAATGCATACAAAGCATGCATTTTACTTTACAGAAAAGAAATTGTTCTGTGCTCCGAAGAGCTCAAAATCTCAGCTATCTGCCCTACTTCAACACATATGAACCTTGAGAAAAGGAGCAAAACAGAGTAACTCCTAACCAGAGAAGCCAGGTTCCCTTGCACAAAGTGAAGGTTTTATTCAACTGACACCTGAGTATTTTAGTGCCAGCAATATCTAAGTATGCATCCAGGAGTAGGATATTACATACCAGCAAAAATCCAACCTCCCATTGCTAACAGCTACCATGTCAGCTGGATGCAGTTCACTTTGGAAAGCTCTCAAGAAGTGATGTGGGAAGTCTGCCTTGTAGAGAAGAGCTCTCATCTGAATTGCTAAAATCAGTGCTTTCTTATTAGCTCAGATACTTCTGTATTTTAAAAATGGGGGCAACATCAGTGTCTTCCTGAAACAGCTTTCCAAAGGAAATGAGAGAGCCAAGAGCTTCAACTCCACCTGCAACCATGATACATTCTATTTTAAACCCGTCTCCTGCCACTAACTATTGGATTTAGGTAAACTGTGGCTGGTAACACGTTGGAAATCCAGTTCCCATGACAAAATAATACAGCCTTAGCTTCCGGAAGCAGACAGGATGGAACCCGTTGTTTTAAAATAGTCAAACACACCTTTTGAAAGTTCACCCACAACTGACTCTTGAAAAAGACATCCCCAGAAGAAAAATAAAACACATCTGAGGGAAAACAACGGGGGCTGTAAACCAAGTCTCCAGAGCCCACATAGCTTCACATAGACACAGACATGTAAGTAGGTGGTGTGGCTTTCAACAGTGTGAAAGTTCGGCACCATGTGTTAACTTCAATACTATAACATGTCTTCTAGATGTCATTCCTGCTACAGATCACATGAAGACCAAAAGGTTTGGCAGAGCACAGAGGCTGGACACAGTGAAATTTCAGAGCCTTTGGGAAAAGCCTTTGCATTTTGTGTGAGTTCTGTTTTGACAGAGCAAATACTCTGCAAAGCAATCTAAACAGAAGTGATGTAACACACAAATTGTTGCACACACCACCACGTCCTAAAAAATCTGTAATTTTCAGTCTCCTGATGGAAAAAAATCAAACCAAGACTAACTGGCATGAAAAATGACTACGGTATTTCAGCTCGCACACTGCTTTCTAAAAAGCAAATACGACAATTTCAAAACAACCCCGATAGCTCTTGTGAAATTTGACCCTTGCATAACACTCATTTGCACACACTGCACCATACAGCTCTGTACTGCACAGCTCTGTACTTGTGTGCTATTATTTGTGCCCTCATCTATATTCAACAGGCACATAGCCAACACTTACTATTACATCAACCATTACCTAGCTCAATGAAATAGTTGTTTCCTCACAGTATTATTGTTGACTTTCCTTGGTCATCAAAACAAAACCCCATGAATTACCTAAGTCCTTCGAATGCAGGAATGCTTTAGCTGATGTATAAAATTGCTTTCTCTTTTGCACACAGTCCTTCATTTTTCATTCCAGAAAATAATCGCAAGAGTAGCAACAGAGAATGAATTCCCTCTTCAGGAACAGCTGAAAAGCTTCAGTAATGTGAACATTTCTACGGTGCTCATAATCTAACCTTGACTAGGAGGGGAAGAAGCAAGTTCAGTTTTCATTCTTATTCAGTCTTTGACCTCTATGCTAAACAACCAGATGGAGCGATGGTTATCAGCACCAGCTGTAATGTTCTAGCAGCATGGACTCCGGTCCAGTAGGAATTAGACTCTGGCTATTAATACTTTTCAAAAGGCTACAACCAGCACACACAATGCAGTAATTCTTCGTTATTTCTAACCTGAGCTGGTTTCAAACCAGTGAGTTACTGTCAGTTTCCCACCTCTTTTATCCATTTTATGAAGCACAAGATGGGGTGTTTGGGAAATCCAATAACACCAGATGATGGTATAGTTGGGACAGAGAAGAGATCTGGGGCAGGGGTAAACTTCATACAGCAACAAAATAAGCAATATTGTATATATCCTGACTATTCTGATATTCACTTCTAGTGCAATGGGTATTAAGTAACAAATTCTGGAAAGTCACACCCCAAAAGTATGCAAAGATAGAACCATCACCTGTTACACAGAAAAAATAAATCACCCACTTAGTACTCGGACTCAATTTCCTCACCTACAAAGCTAAACATTTCCCTTATCAGAGTAGTGCTGGACATCCCGGAAACACGCAAATCTGAGGATTGCACAAACTGTAGAAGCATGTACACAAGAGTTTATGGATGTGTCCATACAGCACAGTAAGCACGCTGCTCAGAATCCCAGGCAACTCTGCAGAGTCTGCACTCCTGGCCTGGCAGCTATGTTAGGTCTGTGGCCTTAAGCTGTGATAAGTTTGAGGCTTAAACCCTCAAGGGATCTGTAAAAAAATAACTACAAAAAGCATCAAGGAATGCAAGAAACAACTTCCAAAATGGAAAATCAGCACAGGTCAGCTGGAGGCAGCTACACCAGCAGAGACTTCATTTACAAGAATGCTGTGCTGTAGGCTGAAAAGCTCATTTAACTTGCAACACAGCTTAGAATGATTAAACCCAGAGTGATCTTGGAATACAGGCCCTGAAAGCTTTGCCTTACACATACTTAACAGTTACATAGCACACTTGCTACGGAGCTTTACTTCAATACAGAGTCTTTCATATATGGTGGGGAAAAACAATTAAAATAGTATCTGGAAGACATCATTAAAAATAGCTAATTAATATCAATGGCAAGTCATCTTAAAAGGAGCTCATTTACCAACAACCAAACACACACATGCAAATACCAAAGTGTCCACTTTGATTAGCTTTAGCTTCTGAGCTTCAGGCATAATGTTTTTAATGCAGAGGTTATAATAACACATTTTCTAGTGTCTTAACGTAAATTTTAAAAGCTTTTTAGATTTTTTATTTGCATTTCAGAGTAATAAATATTCCCGATAACACATCTGTGAGGGCTTATTCCTCTCTATATTGACAGAAATCACAAATCTGCCTTTGGCCTTAAATCAATACTGATGAGGACTCAATTACTCAGTACAGCATTGCTGTATACCACCATGCTTAATTACAACACAGTGCACTATTAATACCTAAATACAATCTCATTTGAGTGGTAAAGTCTTGAAAGAAAAAAAAAAGAAAAAAGAAGGAAATAAAGAACTACAGGCAATATGTTTAGTTTTAAAATACAGGGAGATCAGATCTGACACAGCTGAACTAAAAGCCTTTGCTCATTTGCCTGCCCTCCGATTATAAAATTAATTGGTTTTAAAACCTGGAATATTCATAAACTTTCAGCCAGTGATAAATGTAAACAAGCAAAAAAATTGCTTCCTTTCACGTAATAGGGATCATATGCCCTACAATTAAGAAAACATTTAAAAATGTGTATTAAGAATAGGAATGTTTTCACATGGAGCTGCATTTAATATATAACCAGCAATGACATGTTTTTGAATGAAAATGCAACATGAACTGGCCTATCTTCATTGATTTCAGTGAAACTGGGCTGTTCCACAGCAGCTCCAGCATGAGCAGAGGTTTATATTATGCTCCAACACATTCCACCCAAAATCAAGAAAACTATGAAGGAGAACACTCCCATGCTTTTTTCTCCAAGAGTGAGATGTACTGTTACACGTGAAAGACAGTCGTTAGGAGATGCAGATTAAGAACATTCTGGTACATGGCTAAAAAAAAATAAAAATAACCAGCATTTGTAAATCCAGCAGTCTAGACAGACCATCATCTTCATGACTAAGTCAAAATCACAGGATCTACTTCTCACTCCGTATGTTCTTCCCACCTCCAGTTTCAGCCTAATCCTTAATTTAACTCAGTCAAACATCCCTGCCAGAGGAAGTCAAAACAACAGTATCTAATTTAAGAAAATGCAAAAGGTGTTAAGCATACCAATACAGTGCCAGTCTTTATGGTAGAGCATTAGGGGCTAAGCCACACACCAACCACCTCACCTAGACAATGTTCAAATACAAGTGAAAACTTCCCTTCCTTAGTTATTTTATTCATCTGCAAGAGTATATTTTGTTTTTCTTATACAAGGTCTTAAGGTTTCACTTTGCATGTATGCAGGGTCTGACATTTGAAAGACTCGCTCAAATCTGTGCCTGCTGACTGTTGATCTGTCAAAACTGCCAGCCTCAAGTACATCAGCATTTAATTTTATAGTTTAAAGACATCACTGGTTTTCCCCCCATACACTCTTACACATCTCTGGTTCCTAGTATGCTTAAATTGACCCTCCTTGAATAACAGAAATATAAAGCAGGTATTAACTTACCTTACGCCCATCACTTGCATGGCAGTTCACATTTAAAGGAGTCAATAAAGCCATCAGTTTTTCTTCATTACCACTCCTGTAAATGGAGAGGAGATGATTACGGGAAGGGGAGGGGAAAAAAAAATACAGAGCTCTTTGCAAAACATTTGCTAAGGAGCTGGATATCAAAGACAGCATACTGAAATTTGTACTCTGCCAGGGAGAATGTCTGATGGCTACACGATCTTCTGAACATTTCAAAATCAAGGGTAAATACAGAAAAGAAAATTAAATTTGCAGTTAAGCGAATTACAAAAGATCACGCAAAAACATCTCTTAATTTATCTTCTTAACCGCATCAGTATTTCCTTTATGTAATTTTACAGATCCTCCGAAAGCCATTTGCTGAATGAAATGTTCTGAATTAAATACATTTTCATAGTATATGGCCCATAACATTTGAAACAACTACATGGCAATATCCAGAAAATTTTCAGAAGGGTTAACGATCTATATAAAACGGTCTTGTGCTGTCAGAAGGAAGGATGAAAGCATCTTTGGAATATATGACTGAACTTTACACCTTTTGTATAGGCTTCCTTACGCTCTGTTCTGATAAAGCCTATTTTCAAAACACATCCTAAGGCAGCAGTAAAAACCAAAAGGAAAAAAAATTGCATTACTTAAATTACCCCTAAAAAGAACAGTCACAAAACGATAAAGAGGATTTAAGCAGCTTACAAGGAAAAACTCAATATTAACCTTATAACCACCATAGTGGGGGATTTCAATTATATAAACAGGCTTTTCCATTTGTACCAGACTGTAAAGTCCAAAGAGATTCATGCTAA
This sequence comes from Micropsitta finschii, assembly GCA_034783455.1. Taxonomy (NCBI): domain Eukaryota; kingdom Metazoa; phylum Chordata; class Aves; order Psittaciformes; family Psittacidae; genus Micropsitta; species Micropsitta finschii. Next base: position 100,890 of record JAVHNF010064108.1, read on the forward strand.
TTAATTGGTTTGTTTGCATCATTTAACAGAAAGGCAATGACGAAACGTTACTGCTTTAAAAATCCCTTTTCCTCTCCTGCTTCTCTCTCCACCATCCCCCAGCCCCCCCAGTATGCTTTATATTCTAAGCAGCACTCACCTAGCAGCTTCCAGGAGTTCGTCCTTCTTGTATTCACCTAAATGATTGCAAAATATCATGCTGTTAGCATTTGGCAGAAGACAGATTAAGAAATGCAGTAGGAAGCAAATACAGAATTAAAACAGAAGAGGAGAAAAAAGCCCACACCCCGCTGGGTGATGAAGCTGTGACGTTAGCCAGCTTGTGGAGGCAGCATCACCAGTACCTTGGAGACGGGCAGCAAATTGACGCATCTTCTTGTCCAATCCTCAGATGGAAAGGCTTTCTTCGGACGACCAATGACTGCGAAATCTTGTGTCCAGAAACACAGTCCCGCTGATAACAGCATGTCAGCTGAAGACAATGTCCCCACCCCCTGCCCTATTCAGTATGTCACATTATACTTGGGAAGCATAATAAATTCCGAGACAAAAGCGAGGCAGTGCGGCTTTTCAGAAGGTACAAATTACCGATCTCCAAAGCTCTCACCTGCCTATTTGAATGGTAATGCTAGACTTCAAGTTCTTCACAAGAGCAGTGGTTATTTTAAAAAATTCAAGTATTATATAATCAGCCACTTTCCAAGAAAATACACATTTGAAATAGAAAGCACAGACAAAAGAGCATGAACTCTCCAAGAGATTTTGTTGCGAGACTCTGAGATTAGAGATAACTACCAGTAATGTTAAAGAAACATTTACATTTGAAATTCTCAGTTACAACAGACAACTCAGGAGGATTAAAATTGCATGTCGATATCTTAAAAAGAGCAATGAACAAGACCACCTGTGTAAGTAAGACCATATTCTATAAAGCTGAATCATGATGGCATTCTGCAATACAAATGTAAGGGAACTTCCATTCAGAAATTAGAAAAATAGCTTCTTAGCAGCTTTATAAAGCCACAGAGCAGAGAGTATCCTAAAAGCCAAAAGATGCAGGGCTTGAAAAACACAGCATATACCACCTCTGCCACAGAATTAAAGCCTAACCACGACACTGTAAGAAAAACAGGAAGATGAAGCTGTCTTGCAAGAAGGAAAAAAAACTTTGTGCTGCCTTCTATGTATGTTTGTAATAAGCCTAAAAGTGAAATTCTCCTTTCACGGAAGGAAAACTGATGGTCATAGAAATGCCACACTGGACTGTAGGTAAACTGGACGGTTCCTCTAGAAACAATATCACTCAACAAAGAGCTTCTCCAGGATGCAGGAGGAGAGTTGGGAGTCCTCATCCATCCAAGCAAACAGCTTGGTACTCCCCCATCACAGCTCCTCCAATTATCAGCAGAGGGGGACAACAACCACAACAAGAAGCACAGTTCAGTACTTTGCTGAACAAAAAGGTAAGGAGTAAGAGGGTGAGTACACACAGCCATGCAGCTCCCACCCTTCTCCCTGGCCACAGGGAATTCTCAGACAAAGGCAGTAACTGCATCTCATCATACCGGTGAATTTTCTTTCCACAAATGTGTTTAATTGCTTTCTGAAACATACTCAGCTTTGAGGATTCACAACCTGCAGCTGAGAATTCCACCATGCGACTGCCTCCCCCATGATGGGTCTCTTCACAGGGAGCAGCTCTGTGCTGCTGAACTCCAGTGATGGAGCAGATGGGTTCAACGCAAAACTGAAGAACTGAAATTGGCATTTCAAATATAGGCCATGAAGGTTAATTTAGCTTTTGGAAGAAATTATATGGAAGAAATTATATATTTTGGAAGAAATGTCTTAATGAAAACTTGCTAATGAAACAAGTAAAATGACACAAAAATATGACTGCCTTTGTCTTGCCGTCACTCTTTGACTTCATCAGAGGGGGCTCCTGTCCACCACAGGCAATTGCCTTTTCAAGCCATGGTATATGTTCCTATTTTTGACTTTAATGAAGCTAGAATACTGGGCACAGTTGTAAGTGTTTCAGATCAATGGTGAGTGAAAAGCTCTGGCCAGCGTGTGAGGAGGAAAACAAAGATACTCTATTACTACAGCATTACTTGTGCAACAATATCAAACAGCTGGATTTCCTGCAGGAGAGTTATTGGCCTGTATTATACCAACACTTTAGGGACCTAATCAGATTAAAAGACCAGTATGCACGTTCTGGTTGCAGTGCATTCAGCAGTCCTAACCAGGCTTTTGAACACTACTAGGTTAGACAATTGTAATAACATTTTTCCTTCATGCTCAGTAAGTTGGTACTTTAAAACACAAAAGCACTTTGATTAGCTGACCATCAGAAATGTAAGGCTCTTGGTTTAGAAATGTCCCACTGTATGCCCAAGTAAATCAGTTACTTTTACTAAGTGGTACTTTTTTTAGAAGGTATTTACTGGTACTGTTGAAATTCATAAAAGATATTCTTGAAACTTGTCACAGCTCTGCCACACTGTACTAGGGATTAGGAAAAATATTATCTTCTAATGGACTAACCTTATTACTCTCTAAACCCCATCACATTTTGTAAAGTAACGCCTAAAATTATGCAGGTGCTTATAGCACATCATCATGTTTGCTAAGAAAGGCCAAGTGCACTTCACAGGGCTCTGCTCTCCTGTCTAGGAGCAGGATGAAGGGATAACCCTTGACCACTGGAGCAAACAGCTGGTGGGATGCCACTGAGTAGAGGGCTGATGGCATTTGGGAGAAGTGGGTGGCACTGTCTGCAGGCCCAGCTGCTGCTGGCGCAGGCTGTGTTCCCACCAGAGGGCTCTGCCAACACAGCTAAAGCTGCTTGGCTACCGAGTGTATCAAAGGCCATCCTACAGCATTTGGCCACAGCTACTTCATAAAATATTCATTTGCAAAGCATCTGAAAACAAACCATGTGTGCTTGTGGCAGAGATGAATTTCAAGTTCTGAGCTGAAGCACAGGAATACAGACCATCAAGCTCACATAATACTTCTGTAAGAAGACACTCAAAGAATGCCAAACTGACTTGAACCAAGCTAACAGCATCACTTGAAGAGCTCCTTTGGGCAGGGTAGGATTTATAGTTTTGCAAAAGGGCATCTGCAGAACAAAGCACAGGTAACAGCCTGAATTACTCTTCCAAACCCCTCAGCAGTTACTAGCTTTGAGAGAAAAGCATCCTTCCAATAACAGTGTCAACACAGAGGATTTTTGGCAGCAATATTTTGGATGTCACAAAGCCTACTTGCCAGAGGTGTGAAAGTTAATGTTGTTATGCCTTGCCACAGAAGACCAAACCTGATATATAAGGCTGCAAACAATTTTCATCTATTTGCTATTTGGCCTCCCCATCATATTTCAAGTCAACCCATCCCTTCTGTGCTTCATGGGAAGCCCAAACAACACGTATCCACAACACCAGACACATCCTGCCACACTAGAACTTGCCAGGCACGCCTCCCTTCTCAGTACAAGAGAGCCCAGAGTGACAGCCCAGAAAGGCTACCACTTCTTGACCCAGTAGCCCACAAGGGGAGCACTGAACTTGCTCACCTCCACATGCTGGGTACCCCAGAGACGGGTCGGCCTGGGAATTTCCAAAGGTGAGGACAGAAAGGGTGTAAAATGGGGAACAGAGCTATAACAAAACAGTGCCCCTGTTCCTATCAGATAGCAGGCAAAAGCTGGTACTTAAGCAGAAACTGCTCAGTGTCTGGTGCTCACTGCATCTGATCAAATTCACTGCTTACAGCTTGCTCAGCACCCTTTAAACCATGAATTTCTCTACTTGCTCCCAGCTCCAGATCACACTGCTGCTGCTCCATTTATGCTGGAACTAAAAGGTCACCACTGGTAACTACAGATAATTGGTGTTTCAAAATGCAGCTACCACCAGGCACCTAACTAGCCCTATCTGTCCTCTCCCAGGAAAAAAAGAGTTATCTCCCAGACCTCTGATTAGCTGCTGTGAACTAGTGACCACAGCTCCACATGCTATGCAGCCACAGCTCTACCTGTTCCTAGCTGCATTTTGCAGCAGCTGATTAGCAGTGAATGCTTATTAGCTATCAGACATCAGTGGCCGCTTGCACCCAGCAGTTAAGCAGATCAGTAGCTGGGAGCTCAATTGAGATCTCAGTAGAAGACAGGAGACCTGGCCTTGCACGGAGACAACATGCTGATCAGCAGCCACTTTTAAGCCAGCCACAGCAGATGAAAGTAACTGAAAGAAGAGGGCATACTGAGCTGGAGACATACACCAGCAAATGCAGGAACACTGTACTTGGAGAATGAAAGACAGGCTGAAATCTTTATGGGCTCCTAATGTATTCCTTTCATTTGTGCTTTCCAGCTTAATGATAAAAGCTGCAGCCAGAAAAGCGCAACTAGGCTGTTGCAGCTAGTCTCCATGAGTCCTCCTCTACCATCAACCTGCTCTTCCTACTCCTCATCTTCAGGGTGCCATCTTCCTAATATTACAGTTATTGGTGCCACATGATTATGTGGTGTTATACTGGGTCACACTGAAAAGCTAAGTGCAGCATATATCAATTCTGTTATTCTGTTATCAATTCTGTTAAAGAGCTACAAACAATATTCTGTCAATCCACTCCTAGCTTTAATTCACTAGCAACCTCTGCATTTTAAACTTACTATTACAAGCCTGTGAAACATGACCATCATATACACATGCCTATGAGACAAAAGAAAAATCCAACATTCTGGAAAAAAAGAACACAATGAATCAATCCTACAGTGTACTTTACAAATAACTTTCACTGTCTCTTAAGTGTTGAAATTTCATCTGAAAAAACCTATCTGAATGCATGGCATAATCCAACAGGACTTTTTCAATGCATCTGCGCTAAGAAACAAGGTGAATTGCTCTCCTCTCCCACTTTCCCCCTACATGTCAGCTAATACAGAAACCTCTTCGGAGCCAAAATGTCAACCTGGACAAAGCAGGTATTGTGTTATCATGCCATCATGTGTCAGTTTTTCACAGTGAGGACGATTTTCTACAAATTAATGTCAAAGAGATTAAACCAAGCCATTATTATCCAACATAACAGCAGAAAATGATGGGGGAAAAATAGATGGAAAATATTTTCAGCCATACTGAAAAACTAAAGAGGATGAACAAGGTAGACATCATATGGAATCACAAATTTAAATCCACAGACCACTGATAAGCAGTGAAATATTTTACACTAGCCAATGGTACCCTGCTTTGGAGATATGTGACAAAAGGATGCAGGCCTCATGAACATACACCACTGTGGCCAACGGCTGAGGAGAGGAGATTAAAGAATATCACAGTCACAGAATGGCTGAGGTTGAAGGGAGTCCGGTGGCTGATTCTCTCATCCAGCCCTTCTACTCAGGCAAGCCACCCAGAGCAGGCTGCCCAGGACTGTGCCCAGGCAGCTTTTGATCTCTCCAAGGTTGGAGACTCCACTACCTCTCTGGGCAACCTGTGCCAGTACTTGGTCCCACTGAGCTTGACTCATTACCTTTCCAGGTGGCCATCTCTTCAGGACCTTTTGGCTCTTTCTCAGCAGCTGCAGGCCTAGCAGCACTGCAAGCCTGGGGTGAAATCTTGCTCCATTAGAAAACATGGCAACTCTATATTTGACTGACCATGTGCAGACTACAGCTTCTTACTGGCTTCCTACCTTCAAAACCTTAATTACTGCTTTTAAAAATACATGTCCCAAACAAAGATTGACAAGATCTTCATGAACAGCCCAGAAGAGATTTTTTCCAAATATTCACAATTACCCAGCAGCACAGAGTATATGGGATCTCCAATACAGCACTAGAGATAGTGGGTATCAGAATCTGTCTTTTTTTCTCACTGAAGTGTTCTGGTAATGTCCCAAGCAGGTACTCTGCTAGCACATGACTGCTGGGAAAACAGCAGAGTCCTGTGAGGGCAGGGAACTTGTTTTTCCATCAGATCCATTACTTCATCCAGCTCAGCCCATAGCCATGCAAACAGGTCCCTGAGAATGAAGAGTCTGGACAAAGTAGTGCAGAGAGGAAGGAAAGCCACTGCTACAAAGAAAGCAATCTATGGACCTATGTGGCTACTTTTGGAAGGGTCCAATAATTCCATTAAAATACTCATCAATTCCTTCTTCCCCATTTAACTTTTCTTATAAGTAAAGCAACAGGTGAGACTAAAAGATGGAGTTAAATCAGAGCAAGGTATTTTTACTACCGAAAACGCACAAGCTGCCTGACACAGCAAAAAAATAAATTCAACAATACGAAAGAGGTATGTTGAAATAACAGCCTTTGGGAAAGGACATTTATAACTAAGAAATACAAGAAACACATGAGAACGAAACAGAACAGAAATAATAATTTCAGATTTTATTATTATACTCCCTTACACTCCATGTGTTTAGGGTTAATTTCTTTACGCCTCTCACACTTCTCCACTCAGCTGTTTTGCACAAGTAAATGGGCTGATTTTATAAGCTGTCTAATAGGCTTCACCAGGAACATAGCAAGATCCTAATTTTAAGTTCCTGTCACAGAGGAAAAACACCAAAGCAACCCTAGTATATACAAGAGTAACAGAAAAGCAGCTCAGCAAATAACATCTTCAAAAACAAGTTGCAGACAACGGGGAACGTTACCATGGGGTTTGGTACTTTGACTCTTCCTCTTCTGTTGAGTGCGTGGATTCAGATTAGCCATTTGTAACAGAGATTTAAAAATTGAAAGTGTCTGAGCTTACAGTGAAGTGCTTTTAGGGACATGTTTTAAAGGGGACCGGGAATTAAAGAAATAAGCAAACACTGTTTGGTTTGGGCCACAACTCTACCACTGAGCTAGCAGCATCCTATCTGGAATAACTTCCAGTTAAGCAGACAGAGCAAAATCGAGAGCACTTCTGATTTAGTCGTTTAGAAACAGAAAGCTGCATCTCTTCTAAGGCCTGGCAGGAAGCAGCACATTGGGAAATCTGTAGCCTTGCATAGTGCAAAGCCTCTGCCTTAAGTGATGGAAGAGGCTCTTGTCTAGTAAGCCATGAATTCGAAGCACATATAGTAAATAAGCATACATAAGAAACAGTGGTTATTAAATGTTGTTTTCATATCAAAGTATAAACTGCACACATTCTACATTATGCGGTTTAGTCACTAAGAAGGATTAGGTGGTATATCAAAATGGGCCTTTGGTGCATGTGCAATAATAGCGCCATTAAGTTTACATTTTGCACATAGCATACTTTTGTTTCTCAGAGGAGCTCTTTCCAGTGGTGCTGGCTATTTGTTAAAAAATGCTATCACATTTCCTTCATCATACAGTGGCAGGAAGATGAAAAAGCCCCTTTGTCAGAGGGTTTCCAATTTCTTAACTCTTAAATCATAAGAGACGAAGATGAAGTTAATCACAGAAAACAGAAGAATCTTCCTGAATGTGCAGCAACAAAACACCCTAAAACCACCCATCATGTGGTAATCCATATAATCATCTTACCTTCAAAAATGCTACCAGACCCTACAATATAATCTCTTCTGAAATAGTAAGTCTGACAAATCTTCTAAAACCCATTCTCTTCAGTATACCTTTACAAGTAGTTTCAATTTCTTCATATTAGTAGTGCCTGCTACTCAAACACCCTGCACACATCCATTTTTTATTTGTAGCATGATAAACAATATTTTCAATACATCTGTGCTATTTCAGAATGCTGTACTTTCCTTGAAGACACAACACCACTCATCTGTCACATTTTCAGACTGAGATTGGAAGTGGAAAAAGAGGAAAAAGAATTACAGGATTTCAAGAGACTGGGAAGAAAATCCAGACATCCTGCAATCAAAACACACTGGTGAGAGGGGGAAAATCTGAAGGGGTTGAAGCTCACCTTTTCAAGCTCAGTACTCACAAGATCTCTTCCGAAATACACATGGAAAAGGAAACCTGATTGTGTTTT
>JAVHNF010064112.1:1458-12385 GCA_034783455.1 Micropsitta finschii
CCGATCTTATTTTTAAAGTAGCTATTCAACTTGGATCCAGTTTTGTATGCATAATTATATACATACATGGCCTGATGGTTATCTGACACAGGTTTTGTTGCCAAGGGACACATTCCATTATTTGTAACACACACTAATATAAGTCTGCTATACCTAATCTTGGATTTACTTTCTGCTCTGCTTGAGAACCCTTGTCATGGAGGAGGAGACTGCTGTGTTAGCCTCTGCATAGATGGAGGACAAGTAGATGTTTCATGCTCCCAAGAGCAACCCTCCACGACCTATTTGGATGCCTGATAGGATTATTTTTTAGCTTTGTTGCACCTTAAACTTTTTTTTCTCAAACATCAGCTAAGCATATTGCTTTCATTGTATATTGCTGAAAATGCAGTGTTTAAGACTTTTTTCATATTGTACACCCAAGCCTTGTTCTTAGTAATAAAAGGCTTTCATAATATTTTGGTCTGCCTCATCAAGAAAACTTCTGGAAAAATTTAATGTATGTAAAACGGTTAAGGGGTGTTGCTGCTGTTGGAGCTATTGTTGTTAGTATGTGTGAGAGTGTTGAATGAAGCACAAGAATGAGTTTGTTTTCCTTTTGCGATTGTATTGTTAAAGCTTAAACTTGTTCATGAAGCTTAAAACTATCATAGTTGAGCATACGGATAGCCAGAAGGTATCAATGCTCATATTTATAGTAAAAATGAAGAGTGAAGAGGCACTAATGAATCTGTGGAGTACTTGAGTTAAGGAGAGAAGGGAGGTGCATACAGGGACAGTAACACCATTCTAAAGCAGTGAGCTTGGTGACTTCACAGCGTCTTTGGGCAATCTGTTCCACTCCTTCACTGTTGCCATATGCGTTTCACAGTTCTCTTGTTTCTGTTTATGCTCACTGCTTCCCATCCTCTAAATGTGAACCACTGAAGAGCCAGACTCCATCTTCTTGATGACCTCCTTGTACATATTGCAAAAATGCTACTAGGTCCCTCCAAAACCTCTGTTTGGGCTGAAAAAACATTGGTCCCTCAGCCCTTCTCACGGGATAATGTTCCAGTCTCCAAACACTGAACTCGTTTCAGTTTGTTGATGTCTGTCCTGGACCAGAGACCCAAAATCAGACAACAGCTGATGATTGAAAATTAAAACATAGAGGTTCCAAGCAGAGGGAGGGAATCCTTCCCCCTTATGTCCTGGCCGTGGCCCCATTAACACAGCCCAGGATGCTGCTGTCCATCCCTGCAGCCAGGGCACACTGCTGGCTCATTCCCAGATTGTGCCTCCCCAGGCATCTGGGTCTCTTCCCACACTGCTGCTCCCAGCTGGGCAGGGGCCAGCCTGTGTCTTTGCACCAGGGCTTCTCACTCAGGGCCAGCACCTGATATGTGTCTCTATTTTAGAAACCAATAAAGTTTGAGTAGTCTCAGTGAAATTTGCATGCAATTGCTGTATCATTCCTGTAACTTTTGCTTATCAAATCATCATGATTATGTGTGTATTAAAATGTTATATAGGGAACTACAGAGATTTTATAATGTTGTCCTATCCCTGTTGTGCTATTTAATTAATATTTATCAATCCTTAAAATTAAGATTATAAAAAAAAAAAAAAAAAAAAAAGAAGAGAAGAAAAGCTAAAAAACCTAAGCAGGAGGCAGGAAAGTGTGATAGTGAGGTGAGATTGAAAGTTGAAATACAGATCCAGAGTTGCAGCTGACCATACCCAAGGTCCAGACAAGTGCAAACGATGCATGTGGAAATGCAAAAGCAGGTGGTGTTACATTCTTGGCACAGGTTTCCTTCCTGCTCATGAATTTTCAACTGTTTGATTAAAGAGGATGTTTCTTGAACACCCATATATCAATATGCATCAGTTTGTTACTGTAGTCTAAAGGGCGTCAGGCCACAGAAAAGTAATGAGCAGAGACAGTGAAGTTCCGTAGAACCTGCTATAGACATGAATCTAGTGTTATCTCCTTCAAAACCTCTTACAGGATTTTTGTTGTTGTTTCTTTCTTTCTTTAATCAGTCTCCAGATCCTATTAAACAGGAACAAAAAGAGGAAGAGGAAGTACACGGTATCTGCTTTCTACAAAGCAGACTGTATTTATTTGTTTAAGTGAGACAGAATATCAATGTCTTCAGTGTTTCTTAAAAGCAGATTTAAGCAAATCAGCCAGGCAACCAGCCAGGCAGAGTGTGCATTTTTAGGCACTGACTCAAAGACAGTGTCAAGACATATTAAGCTGAGTGCCTAGAAACAATATATATGAGGTTTTTAAAAAGAATACTAAAAGATCGTCTTGCCATGGTTGTGGCTGATTATTTGATACAGGATGAAGAGAAATTGCATTGTAAGCCATAAAATGGTGATAAAAATGCTTTGAAATACTGAGCTAATACAGTAGCTAGGGCTGGATGCCATCCGATGCTACTTCTCAGACACTTCCCAGTCATGTGTTGCCTGAATCTAGTCTGTAAAGAAGCAGATTCAAACCACCACCTTCCCAGAAAAAGTGTAGTTTCTTAATTACTGTGCTGAAAACTTGATTAAACGATTGTCTATCTCAGTAGGAGATTGCTTTATATTACCAGGATGGAACAACTATGTTGATTTCCCCCTTTGTTTTACTATGTGTGTGCAGCAGGACAAATGAAGCATATCACCCACAAAATATCATTTATATGGTAATTGATTTTGCTCTCAACCTTGACTGCTGAGATGGAAGCAATGTTTTCCTCAGCTTTGAGAAAAGCGACATTCATAGGTAAAGTTTAAAGGTTTTCATGGAAAGATGAAACAAGTTTCCCTTTCCTTTTAGCTCAGCACGTTGTCACTGATAACATAGTACTTATACAAGTTGAATAATGTATCTTTAATCTAATGTATTTTTCAAGGCATACTAGCATTCACAGAGGGAGGTTAGTCTCGGTAGATGGTGCTGTTGTGTCTTAAACGACTTCTGAGGCGAGGAGCAAACACTGCCTTAGGCAGTTGAGGCACAATGAAGGTTCTGCCTCTGGAGTGATTAGAGATAGCCTTAAATAAGTCGGGTTTTGTTGTTGGTTTTTTAAATTAAGAATGGGCAGGAATGATTTGTTGAGGTCGTATGTAGCTGTAAAACCTCTACCAAAAGAAAAAAATCTACAAAGTAGGTCATATAGTTTAAGGGTGAAATGGACTCTCTGAGATGAATAACTACACCACTAAGTTGGGGAATAAATATTTAGGTGTCTACTGAATTATTTGTGCTTATGGCCTTTATTGCCAGTAAAAAGATACAGCCGTGCCTTATCTGTATTGCATTGCACTTTCCCTCTGTCTATTTGAATGACAGCTCTTGCACAGGTTACATAAAAAAGGAAGTTGCACAGAAGGGTTCTGCTATTAAGTGCATAAAAACACTACTGTGCTGCACTGGAGTTGCCTGTTATTCCTTCAGTACCTGATATGCAGAAATCAAACCAGCATATTTTCTTTCAGGCCTGAAAAAATGTGTGTCTGCAAACATTAGACTTATTTCTCCCCCTCAGCTTTTATTAGAAGCCTTTCCTCGCTGGGATCTCTGGATTTTAATAGTTCAACAAGCTAGTGGCACAGTCTGAGAGCAGCTCTGGTCATTTCTGTTATGTTCCCCAAAGCTATTTTTGGCTTGTGCACAGCAGATAGCAATTCCTGTATCCCAGTTCTGCTGAGCCAGCTGGGCCCTTACAGTCTGTTTACACTTGAGAGCTGTGCTGCTGAGAGACTGAGGACAGTAAGAAATACAGGCTCTCTCAGGACAGTGGGAGGTAAGGCAGCCCTGAGACAGTGGAAAACTAGGGCAGCATTAACTTACAGCCCAGGTCTGGGCCAGTCTTAGCCACGTAAGTAGCCTATGTGAAAGATAAACTGAGGGGATTTGATCTGTTTAATAAGCAGCAGCATCTCTTTTAAACAAATAGATGTAATTAAGGTAGCAGACTGATGCCCCACAGCATGCTTCCAGATGGCAGCATGATCTTTAGGACACAGTTTCCTTATGGTTTGGTTTTTTTTTGTAGGCAATCCCTGGAGCAAAAGAAGCCAAGTTACTGTGGTGACCTTATGCAGGATGGATGGAGATCACAAACACAAAGCATCCCTTTTGTCAAGTCCCTCCTGCACATCTTTCACATCCTGATGAGTTGATAAAGTCGAGCTGAGCTGAGTTGCCTTAGATACTTGGTTTACTCCTCAAAGACATAAAATAGTTGGTTTTATGTCTCATCTATCTGACTACCAACCCCTGTCATTAAATCCTCTCTTGGCTATATGCTGTTAAGCACAGTCAATCTCTTTAAACATTTTTTCTAAGGCCAGAGAAGATGGTTTCAGAGAGATGGATTCAGACAGAGAGAACACTGAAAATTGTAGACTTAGCTGGTACCCTCAAACTATAAACAGAATTTGTTGTTGTGATGCATAAGAATTTGCACTGGGGGAGTGATGACATGAGATGTTGCTTTTCTCTTATTTAACATATCCTGTAATTCTTATGACTCTTATAAAATCACAAACAAATGTATAGCTTGTGGCAGAAGAAGTATGTGGACATACAGACATGATATGAACCTGAACACTATTTCTTAAGTAGCTTACATTTTTATGGAGAAAAGCTGCTTTACAACCCATTTAGATGAAGATTAACTTGTTTAATGTTTAGCTTCATTCCCAGTACAGCAGTGAGTGAACTCTATTTAGTCTGAGAGGAATATAAGAGCTCTTGTGTGTGTTTTGACTGAATTTGAATATTGCTAATGATAAGGGACAGAGACTCTTGAAAATGAGTCCAAACAGCCAGCTGTTTACATAATACTTGAATCACTTGGTTGGAGTACTATCTCCTTATCTACACATGCATAAGACTATTCCAGCCATCTCAAAGGTCTTAGGAGCCTGGATCCCAGCCTCTAAGCTCTATAAAAGACTGAATACACTTAATTGGCAGCTGAAATGAGACTAGCCACAAACATTACAGGATTTATAAATAGATGGTTGAATCTAAGTCTGGGTGTAGCACATCTCAAAGGCTCAAAGAAGACTCTGGGCTGTATTACATTCACAAGTTTAATAGGAAGCCTGGTGACATAAAGCAGCTTTCAAGTAAACCAAGTTTGCAGAGTCTTACATCCATTGGTAAAGCTGGCAACTCTCATACTGATTTCTGTAAGACTTAATGCATCTCACAAGTATTTATGACTGGTCACCTCAGTTAGGGAATGAGACTGCTCTGACTTTACGCAATTATTCTCTGTGCCTAAGAGAGGCTTTCTAGAGGGGTGCTCTGCTCCTTGGGCTCTTGCATGGTGTTTTAGCTCATGCTTATGCTTGTGATTGCTCTGCTTGCACCCCTCAGCTACAGACACAGAAGTTGAGTAGGACAGATGACATTTCTTGAACTAGAGTCATTTTCATTTTATTTGCTGAATGGGGGATGGACTTCTTCCTCCATTTAAATTTTTGCAATTTTGGAGTATTTCTGTAGGATTTTCTGATAGAAACTGCTAAGCGTCATGCTGGGACATACTCTTAAGGACCAACCCCATCAAATGTCAGTCAAAGGCAATCTCATCTACAGCTGTTACTCTGCCTAAAGTTTGTAACGTCCAAGAAGAAATCAGGAAGAAGCAGATGTCTGCCTGCAGGAGGTTATGCCACTATTAGGAGCTACCAGCTCCTAAGAATAGGTTTCTACCATAAATACTTTGCTCCATGAAGAGCAGTGGCAGTCTGAGCTCCACTTCAAGACTTTGTGAAGGATGCTTCTGTCTAATAACCCAGCCTATGTGAGCTACTTCTGGAAAGTCACAACCATCCCATGACAGTTCTTGTTTCCTGCATGAGGAAAAACCCAGACTGGAATACTTTACAAATTTCTGCTGAGTCAGTTGATAATCTAGGTAGCTTTTCCTTGGGATGTCATGTGTCTTTGTCAGTTGTGTTCAACATCTGTTGTGCTGTTGTTACTCTGATGGCTTGATGAGAAGGAAAATGTCAGTATTCTCTTTGTGGGTGTCCTCTGTGAACACTGCATGTTGCACTGCAACGAGCAACTGGACCTCTCCTTCCAGTTGGCTAGCAAGGTTTGTTAAATGCCTAAGGAATTCTCATAGAAGGCAAGCAACAGCCCTGAGGTATTTAAAACTAAATATACTTCTAAACCATTTCATTGAATTTGGCACCCTGTCCTCTTTTTTCCTTTTATTGCTCAGGAATGTTAGAAAACACATCTATTTGGTGTCCCGCACGGACAAATGGAGCTTCATAAATGGTTGAAGGCAACCCGTTTTTGCTCTTCTACAATGTATTTGTACAAAGATGAACAGTGTCATCTATTTCAGTGAAAGGCCGCAGACTTTTTTGTCTATCTTTCCTGCCCAGAACACTTTTTTATCCTTGTACTGGTGCTCCTCTTAGGTCTCAGATCTGCTATTTGGTACTTGCAATTTCTCCTTTCTGCCTGTTTCCACAAAGAGGAGATGAATAAAAGGAGAGAAAAGAGAGGAAATGAGGTATGGGTGTACCCAAGAGGTGGCTGTAATAGTACAGGCTGAGAAATCTTCAGAAGTGTCTGAGATGCATATATTTATGCAGTACCCTCATGAATCACTGATGTTTATAAACCTAAATAACTGTTTGCTTCCTCTTTATCATGTTAATTTTCCAAGGCTAATCTGATGTGTTGCCTATTTGTAAAAGAAGCAGCTGGGCCACTGTTTTATTTTGGTAGCCAGTTTTCTAAAAAACGTCATTTGAACTAAAAATGCCCAAACCACCCAACTATGAAAAGGGGGAGGGAAGATGAAGCTGGGTATGTCTTTCAAGCAAGCTGAATCTGTTTGGGCAGTGGAGAAACTAATCATTTAACTTCTGTCTTCCTTTTGTGCTACTACAGGGAGGCAGCTGTTGAGTCTGCTTGGCCCTGCCATCCCTATGGCATAGTCTGGAAAGCTCAGGTGTGATCTCCTCAGTCCCCAGTAGGTTATTCATTCTGGTGTCTGATCCATGACAGGCTCCTGGGCAGGCAAGATGATTTAAATCCTGAAAGGAGGGAAGGTATAATGCAGGCCATATGTCAGAGCTGTAAGTGTAGAAGTGGGTGGGTGAGGGACCACGGTAAGAGTGGAGAAATAAGCACTGAGTCAGCAGCAGAGATGATTGAAATTTATCCAAACATATTGCCTAAGATTCTGGTAGTGCCTCCAGTATTACTAATGATGAGGTTGGGAGGTTTGGAGCTCTACTGATTGGCAGCTGCATCCTCGGAAAGGGACATGGGAAATCTTTCTCATCTGTCAGGATCTCATTATTTTCAATGGAGTCTGACAGCTCTAAGGTTATGTGTGTATAAATCAGGCAGGCAGAAGGGGAAGCAGACACTAATTTTATTTTGCAGTGGCACTGGGGGAGAATTGTCACCCCAGAATCTGAGCAGCACAGCCGCTGCAACGTGCTGAGCAAGCATATACCATTCCTGAGCTCCTTCTGTGCCGGCTCCTGCTCCCTGCTGTTGGCTCTGGAGCGTTCCTCCTCACAGCTGCACTCCTCCTCCTGATTTCTGAGAGAGGCCAAGGCAGACAGCAGTGCTTACCTGTCCCCCTTCTGAGCTGCACGGAGTTGAGACCTTGGCTGCATTAATTTCTTACATTGTCATGTCATTGCTTCCTCTCCCAGACCCAGGAAAAGCTTGGGGGGGAAAATCAAGCTGGCCTCTGAAGTGGCAATATCAATGCAAGAACTAGATGACTTTTTTAGGAACAAAATGAATCCAGAAAGCTATTCCACACAGTGCTGGGAATTAGAGCTGCTGTTACCAGCATCTCATGACAAACTCTCCTGCCAACATCTTCACTTGGGTGTCAGCTGGGTCTGAGAGCAGACTCAGTTAGTTTTATATTTGTTTAATCAGACCTGGAAGAAATAATTGAGATACATGTCAACTTCTAAATGTTTTTTTGTTATTCCCAGCTTGAGTGCTGTGGATTCAGGTTTCTTGTTTATATTCAGATGCTGTAGTGAGTTATAAGTTGTGTAGACTTTCTTAGGTGGCTGATTCAGTTTACTTGTCTGGCAATATATTATACTGCTTCTAGGTCTTTAACCTGGATTTCAAAGCATCAGTTTCCAGCTACATGGACAGGATACATAATACCTTCTCAGAAATTAGGCAGGATCTGAGATTCTTTTTTAAGGGAGGAAAGTAATGTAGGGAAGAAGAAGAGATGGCAGAGGAAAACTATTTTGGTATGTACTATTGCCAGGCTGGGAATAGCTTGTCCAAAGAGATACTGAACCTCCATTTATTTAGAACATTTTAAATGAAGCACTGCAGAAGATGATGAGGGAGGAGAAATAGACCTGACTTCTGAACCTTTCTGTAACACGAGCTTGTTGATTCCCCCTGCAGGCTGGCCTAAGGTGAGGCACAGAGCAGTGTGTCAGTTCACTTGAAATCACAGATCTATTTAGGAAGTTTCAGGTTGCACTCTATGGAAAGGGCACATGACCCACGACTCTCCCATGTGGGTAAATTAAAACAAAAGGTAGAAAAACTAGATGCTATCTTCAGCAATGATGCTGTAAAACATAACCTCTAGCATATGTTGGATAGACCTCTTAAGATGAAAACAGTTCCTCTCATCTACCTCAGAAGCACTGCAGGAGCAGAAAGTAATCTGATTTTGCATAAATTCATCCAGGAAGTGAAAGCTTGCGCTGTTATATACTCTCCCTCACCTCTCCCCTTATCTCCCTCCTTTTCCCTTTCTCCTCTTCCCTCCCAATTTCCCTCTTAGTGGTAATTAATTTGGGTATATCACTCATTAGGATGGTGTTCTGTATTTTCCTGCTTATTAGCCAAAAGCACCTAACACTTGTCTTTGACAGCCCTGGGGTTCCTAAAGTGCCAGAGAAAATACAGAGTTTAGTAGCTTCTCTCCTTTTCCTTTTTTAATGTACAAAGAGAGATTTTCCATCTGTGTACAACCTCTGTATCCACATCCCATTGCTTCCATTGACAACTACTATCTCTGCAAGTCATTAGGGACATAACAAAGGGAGCTGAGACCAACAGACCTGCTCCTCACCCCTGCCTCTTCCCTGACATTTCTGTGTTTGCAGTGACTTTCCATTTGAATGAGAAGCCATGGGTCCATTCAGCGTAACCTCCTTTATTAGCCTTTGGAAAAGAGGCTGACAAGATTTAATTACAGGCAGGAGGGAGAGGCACTGGGGGAGGGAATGGTGAAGAGGTCTAGGCAGGAAAAGGGCAGCAGAGGTGGCAGAACCTCTGTATTGGGTTGGACTAGGCCTGGGACAGTGACTCTTCAGGTCCTGATGTAAGGCTGTTATGGGCTAGTTCCACCAAGCAGGTACCATACTCTTTTATGCCCATGCTAAGGGCAGTTGTGTGAGAATCACATGCAGTGTGAATGCATTGCTTCTGTAAGAGAGACAGCCAAATGCTCAGCTCTTCCCAGTCCTCAGTATAGCTTCGACTCCTTCCACCCCATTATCCAAATTTCTTCTATACACCTTGCTGCTGTATTGTGATTGGGCTTTCTCAGCACTCTGCTTGACTGGTCGTTACTTTCCTTTCCCAGTACTTTCCTTTCCCAGTGTCCATGTTCTCCTCCCACTGTTTCTACCACCCAGCATCCCGCTGCCTCAAGTCATGCACATATCTCACCTTCCCACTTTCTCTCCTATTTTCTCTTGTAGCTGTGGTCAAAGACCCAGATCTGTTCATACCCCTCTTTCTTCTCTGTTGTGGGGGCATTTTCAACCTTTTTCTCAGGTTCTTGGGCTAAACAGTCTAGAGCACTGCTGTAGAGGACCTGGATGACTGCAGAAAATGTCATTTACATCAGCTTATTCTCACTGGGGAAACCTGCAAGTTGTAAAATATATATAATACAATAAATACAACTTTACTGTTGCCTGAGGCCTAAAGTGAAAATGAATCCCTTGCATTGTATTTCCCTCCTTTGCCCAAATACCAGAGGGCAGAGAAACCTAAAAAAGGATGAGTGTTCTATCTCAGGAGGTGAGGGGAAGATAAGGGGGCAAGCCTAAAATATATTGGATTTGCATGAATTAGTAAGTTTGAGAGGGGTTTCTGCTAAAAAGGGTGCAGAAAAAGGCTGTAACAGTATGCAGAGTCCAGGCCAATTAACCCTCAATGTGCCTGAGATGAGCACATCCCATCGTGTGCAGAAGTTCCTTCCTTGGAGTGCAAACATTAAAGTGGACAGAGAAGAGAAAGGGACAGGAGATGTTTTTCTGCAAGTGTTCTGCAAGCTCTGGCACAGAAAAGGCTTCTTATGAGTTTCCTGGGAGCTGAGAAACAAAAGCAGCTGCTGAAGAATCACTTTTAAGGGGGATTCCTGATGGAATGTACCTAGCTCTCCCTGTTATCCACACTTTTTAAAGAGCTGAAATAACAAACTGAGCAGAGTGGCAGAAAAGTTATCGCTGCTGTTAGGGGTGGATTGATGTATGACTGGCAGAAGCAGGAACAGATCCTTGCAGGTAGCAGGACCCACTACAAAAAAATATCATGGCTATTGATCCTCTGAGCTGACACTGGGCCTTGCTGCTAATCCAGGATGGCAACTGGGTGTCTTTAGCATTTCTCTTCATCAGAAAAAGAAGTAAGTTGTCATTACAGTTACACTGCAGGCAGGAAGGCCAAGACACTATTCTTCTAAAAACTCCTTTGAGTGTAAGTTGTATCCTTGTTGCTGCCAGTTGCATTCTGGCAGGAGGGTCGCACACATATGTGACTTTGCAAGAGTGTCCAAAGATTTCGCATGTCAGAACCCTGTGGCTGCGCAAGTGAAAGGGAGACCCTTGTGCTGCACGTTAAGTCCATAATGAGAGACGTGTGTGCGCAGAGTGGGGGGCG
>JAVHNF010064112.1:19908-31047 GCA_034783455.1 Micropsitta finschii
TTTGCTCTGTGCACAGAAGAAGCACAGCACCACCTTTCTGTCCTGCCTCCTCAGATGTGGCAGTCAACTTCAAACACCATCACCCATACCAAAACCTTGTCATGCAAACCTAATATTCTCAGGAAGGACATGGGGAGCCAGAGCTGTGAAGGGGTTCCAGTAGAAGCATGGGCTACACCTGGTCTGTAGGGGCAGGATGGAAGCTGGTAAAAAAAAGGATAGGGGCTGGAGGGCAGGGAGTTCTGATGGAGAGGGAACTGAAGAAGGTTTTATGGTTTCAGGAAGGATGTAGCATTAGAAAGTAGAGCAGTGAGGTGCTCTTTCTTACTCTCCTCCCTCCTTTCTCCATTTTCATGAATTCATCACCTGAAAACTCAATTCAGCATCATCAGGTGTGAAGTCTGGGTAAGTGGCATCCCTGCCTTTCACTGAGCTGCATGGGCAGGTGCCCTTAATTAAGTTTGTATCCTAGTGCATTAAGGGACAAATCCCGTTTATCTATGAAGATTCCAGTCAGCGTGAGCTTATTTATAAACAGCAAAACTTTTCATTGGGTGGCTTTAGCAGGTTTAGAATTCATAAGGAATTGTAGTTCAGTTCTACATCTGGTAGAAAAATAGCTGTTTTCATGCTGTGAGTACTTAGTTTTTCACTTGGGATACTTTTAAATCTATTGTTTTAGAAAGATATTTTAGTCTTCAGTTCTTACCGAGACGAAGTCCAGAATTTCATGGTGTAAATAGGCATCACTAACTCAAGGTTTGCATTTTTAGGTTCAGTTTTACCATAAAGTCCTGTATATTCTTCTTCAGGAAATCTAGATTCTTGTTTATATATACAATACATAGCCTCTGTTCCTTAAAAATAAACCTTAACCTGTTACGATCATAAGATAAACCCTAATATTTGAATTGCCTGACTTTGCAAATGACCAGTAGCGCAATTTACTCTTGAGTACATAGGAATGAAGCTGCACTGGTTGGAATAATGAAGTTAAATGATAGCCTAATTGAAAATTTGTCATCTGTTATTTTGACAGATTATCTATGTTGGGAAAATGATTAGTGAATGGAGGGAAAGGAAGGTGGCAAAAATCAAACTGAGTAATTTATCCTAGAGTTCTTGGTTTTCCTATCTTTTACATAAGTGTTGTACACATTCATGTACCAGTGAGATGGAGAAGTTTCCTTCAGCAACTACTACTGCAGTTCACTATGTCCACAGCTAGAAAGGAGCAATACTGGGGGCACCAGTTATGCTCCCTCAGAGGAGAGGGAATCAAACTTTGGAGAGAGCAGGGCAAGAGAACATCAGCACGTACCTACCCTATAAGAAAATTAATGCGCTTTTGAGCACAAAGCTCTTGTAACTCTGAATATTGAGGATGCCCAATACAGTGGGAAGCTAGCTGCATTTGATGCAGCAATCAAAGGGTCAAATTCTTTCCCCTGCTGCTCCATGGCAGTCTGCTGGGCTCCACCAGTGAAACTGAGGAGGAGGATTTGGCTTGCAGCCTGGTTTTAATCTGCACGTATGGTATCAATTTTGGAAGCATTTTCTGGTTGTCCTCACAGTTATAAAAGGGTAGAAAAATATATTTATTCTCTTCCCTAGTTAAAAAACAGACTTTTGTTAACTCATTTGTGTTAATTCTTGACCTGAAAAGTGCAATACTTCATCTTCAGTTTTGTCATAGCACTGGCCTTTGTATTAATAAGTACCTCTGCTGTCTATCCAAAGTGAAAGGCTGCTCTGAAGAAATCAGCTTGCCACAGTGGATCCCAGCTCTCTCCTGCACACATAGCTGGTGCTGAGGCCACTGGGACACTAACCAGTGGATCCCCCTTTTGACCCTAGGCACTGGTGTCTCCTGCCCTTCAGCCTTCTTCCTCCCATTTCTTAGCATGTTCACCCAGTTTCTTGCTTGGAGTTGAGTAGCATCATAGAGTGTGGGATGTTGGCAACAGTTGTGTACACTTCCAACCGGCTGCTGAAGAGGGTGTATTTCCTCATGCTCACCCAAATTTTCAGCTTCCGTAATGAGTGCTGCAGCCATCAGCCATCGACAGGTGTCTGGCCTCATTAACAAGCTCTGACCCTCTGAGAGCTCTACCTCAAGCACTGTCATACCTTTGGTAATTGCTGGTTTACTACAAGGTTTTCTTGAGGTGGTCTCAGGACACATTCCTTGCTTTTTGTTTCTTCTGCAATGTTTAATGTCACCTCTTTCTTTGAAGTAGATGCTGCTTCCTCCTGCTTCTGAGAAAGACCAGCAGCTCCTGTCTTTCCCCAAAGCACAAGACTGCAAGAAGTTGCCTGTAGCAAGGATCTCAGCTTTCCTGTGTAATTGCAGATACCATTCATATTTTCTTCAGAATCTGGGTAAACTTCTGCATGAGAAGTAATTCAGCCCTTAAAAAAAAAAAAAAAGGGATTTTTATCTTTTTTTTCTTGCTTTCTCATATATTTTCTAGCTTTTCATCCCTCCCAATTGCTTTTTCCTTTATCTGTCTTTCCACCCTCTTTTTGCACTCCTCTCCTGTATTTTTAACTCTTTCATCTACCTTGACACTCACTCAGAACCCAAGATCAAAATTCCCATTTGGCTGTACAGACCTATTACTTCTTGACTCTTAAAAATCTTTAGTATAAAATACTTCAATAAATAGCATAACTATTTAAGAAGCAACTGAGAAACTGTGACAGGATGCCTGCAGTAAACTTAGCTTTAGTTATACTACTAGGAAATATTGGAAAACTAGAAGGTGAGAAAATGAAGTAGGGAGATGAACCAAAGTTCTTGGGTGCAGAGGCAGAAGTGCATCCCTATCATACGCCAGCCAGTAGATAACACTTGCCACCTTGAATTTCTGCCAACAGCTGTCCACATATGCCAATACTATTACTGAGGTTAACAAATCATTGGAAGTTCTCATTATTTCCAGCAAACTGGCACTGCGATTGCTTCTAGCAATTTCCTGGGATACCTTTATCCTGTAACAGCAGTAATACATAATCAAAATAGGCAGAAAAACAGGAAGTTCCTCATGCTTTCTAGAGCACACTGCTGCTCTGGTACTTTATATGAAATACCTGTTACCTGTGTTGTGTGGGTTTAGATATCTCTCTTGTGAAAGACAGATCAACAACTGCTGAATTAACCAAAATTAACCTCCTAACATAGCTATCATGAAAACAAGCTTTAACACCTGCAGACCAGTATGGCCATGTTTGTATTTCAAGATCTGAGAATGCCTTAAACAGGTTCTTTTTTAATAAGATGAATGTTTTTGGCTACCAAAACCCACCAGGTGATTATTACCATCATGGTCTTGTCTTAATTTGGTTGTTTTGAATGCTGAAGATGAGAGAGATCCTATTTTGGAAATACATTCCCAGTATTCAAAGCCAGTATATAAAACCAACCCAGGTTTTTTACTTCATACCTCCAACATTAGCTTTTTTTTTTAATGATGAGTCAGTTATGCAATTGAGAGAATACAGGTTTCTGTGTCAATCAAATTTGTTCTGATTCTCTAAGACCAATCACTATGACAGTTCCAGTTCACGTAAGTCTTTTCCTTTGTGCAGCAGTTTGGTCATGGCTGTAAGTATGGAGCTGTTTTCATGTTTAATTTTGGATAGTGGTAGCAACAGTGGGAAATCATTGCTAATCAGGCCATTGAATGCAATCATGCCGGATGCCTTGTGTGTCTGGGGTTTATCATGCACCATGAGACAAGCTCTGGCCACTGTGTGCATCACAAATTTAGATCTGCATGACACTATTGACAATAATTTCTTCGTAGCACTGGGATAGGTTTATGACATGTCCAGAACCTCAAGTTGTATTGCACTGTATGACACTGTCAATTTGCTAAATCTCTCTGTAGTTTGCATCCCTAGTAGGTTAAACAAGGCTATTGAAAAGTTTTCCTGGGGTTTAAGCAATTTTATGCAGGGAAGTTATGGCAACATATTTAAAATTTTGTCCTTCAAAAAACCTGAGTTCCAAGGCCAATTAAAATGTAAAGAAATGCATAGAAAATAAACTTAGGTAATGCCTTCAACACATTTGGGACTAGATTCATCAGCCAAAAATTATTTGAATGGATTTGTCCAATGAACATGACATTTCTGTACACAGTATGCTTTGGCCTCTTGCACCCTTGAACAGATTACAAGAAAGCCCATAACTGTGCTAAACAAACATGGTTGTTTGGTTGTAATAAGTTTTTGTTCCAGCAGAGGAATTCATTAAAACAGCATGTTCTGTGTATTGCCAGCAGGTCATCAGTGCTTGTCTGAGTCAGGCTCCTGCCCTTTATTTTCTCTTGCCAAGTCTGCTTGATTGCCTCATTTGGGGGACTGTTAAAACATCTAGTATTACTAATGCATATATCTTTACAGAGTGCTCACTGGTCTTTGGTAACTATCAATTAGTTTATTTGATAGGGAGTCAGTTGCTTAATAGTAAATAGCTGCTGAACAGTGTGAAATAGAAAGATTTTTCGTTTACCTAAAGAAAATTTAAATGCCTTTGGAAACCTCTTGTTTATTTGAGCTTTTTATTTTGATGGGATGGTTGGGGGGGTTGTCTCAAGCAGGTAGTTAACTGTGTATGTCCCCAGTGAATTACATAGACTTGTAATTCTCTAGTTTGATATTCTGGTTGCTTTTATAGGTGTACCTGAAGTTAAATTCTTCTGCAGTGCTACCCCACCAACATCTCCAGTAAAATGTAACACTACACTCTACCTAAGTTGGAAAATGGTAATCAATCCACAGAAGTCCAGCTCAGCATTTCCCTAACTTCTATGCTGAAGCACTGTATTTGACCCCCTGTTTTGGTTTTGGTACTGACCATAAGCACTTTGAGTCCATACAGGTCTAAGTATTAGGCCAACTCCTACATGAGGGTCACTATGTAGGATGAGGGAATTATACATCTTTTTGCCTGCCTCCCTCATTTTGTAGATGTTCTTAGAACAGACCTAACCCTTGAGAGTCTACAAATGCAACAGTGGTTGCTGTTCTCTCTGTGCTGAGCAGGAAAGGGGGGAAGATAGTGACTACAATGGTTGTCCTCTCAGGAAGTGGAAACCTGATTGAGCTCTTCTTGGCCTGAGAGGGGCTGAAACCTGCATTTCCTAAGTAATCTGCCAATTGTTTCAGTAGTGAAGCATGCTGCAGAGTGAGATTTGCGACATCTTCAATCAACAGCAAAGGACACCAAATAACGTGCAGTATGAGAGGTAGGCATGACTGTCTGTGAATGACATGGACATTCATCTGGATACAGGGAGTCATGCTTTCAACTTCCTACTCCAGAGGCACTTACTATTTTATTTAGTGTGCCACCTCTTCTGTTCTGTCCCTGCTATACAGCTTCCTCAGGAGATACCTGTGGTCAGTTCTTGGAAAGAGGCAGCCATCTGCTTCTAATGCCAAGCTATCTGAGCAGCAAAGCTACAATAAATAACTTAAATGATCAACAGAGTGCGAAGAAGAAAACACAGAGAATTTTGTACTAATAAGTGAAGTAGGAAGTGCTTTCCTCTTTTGCTTTTCATCAATGCCATTCTCATAATTTCAATAGACTTAAGACAGGATTATTTCTTTCACTGATTAAAAAACCCGTACACATATACAAGTTTTGTGTACAAATGTCACGGTTATTGAAATTTATGAGAG
Source organism: Micropsitta finschii (assembly GCA_034783455.1). Classification (NCBI taxonomy): domain Eukaryota; kingdom Metazoa; phylum Chordata; class Aves; order Psittaciformes; family Psittacidae; genus Micropsitta; species Micropsitta finschii. The sequence goes on from JAVHNF010064112.1 coordinate 25,603, forward strand.
CGTATATATCTGTAATAAGATCTGATGGCCAGTTTGCAGTGTACTTGGTATGTGACATGTGTGTTTAGATTTCACCTAAGAAGAAAGAACTGCTCAAAGGAAAAATTTATTCATGAGAAAAAATAGTAACTGTTTTTGAAGCATACATCAGATTTTTCTGATCTCCCTGTGCTTGAATGAAATCTTCTTCAAGCTGGAAAGAGTAGTCCAGCAGTTGGCTTACATCAGACTGGGGATTTTTGTCTTTCCCATTTGTGAATATTTTGCAGTTGATTAGAGTCAGAGAGGAGCCCACAAGAACCTCACCAACAGGTAGGTCTTTTAGCTGTTCTTCTCTTTCCTGTTCACAGGGAAAGGTGATCCTCTCAACATGGTAATGAAAAAGAGGCCAAACTCACGCAAAGGAATTTTGCACATGAACAGTGAGTATATGCAAGAGCTCAATGGTGAAATGCCAAGATCTATATCAGTGTGCTAACTCCACTGTTATTATGGTAAGCAGGCTTTTACAGCATCAAGATCCACAGCATTGTAAACACACACCAGGCTCCCCTGAACGAAAGTGTGGTATTGATTTTGGTGTAATCTGCTGCACTGTTAGGGACCTTAACAACATGCTGTTACTTCACACAGCATGACAAAATCTTACTAAAAGAATCTATTTTTCCTCAGTAACAGTCTCTGATGAGAATTTTTCTTAATGCTACTTTTGATCTCCAGTGCTCCTGCTACAGCGTAGTGTCCAGCTAAAAATAAAATCTTATTGTCTCATAGGAAAGTGTTTCTCTTCTAGAAAACTTTTAAACACTTTGTCTCATCATTAAAAAAAGACTTTGCCTCTGGCCATACTAAGATTTCTTAGTAACACCTACTGGCCTCTGGGACACTGGGTCAACCCAGTTTGGGGTTTTAAAAGATGAAAGTAAGGTACCACAGCAATAAAGTGGCTCAATATTTCTTTTCTCCATCCTGCCCATTTGAGCTGGCAACAAAAGCAATATAAAGTCTGCCAGTAGTGTTGTCTGAGATTATTTTACTATGGAGATTATTAGTAGTAAAATTAATTTGAGAGTTTAGCATTGGGAGGGAATACATGACTTGAAACTGCAACATGTGCCTGAGAACGAACCTATACAATTTAGAACACAATGAATGCAATTGAGTTCAATGTGATTTCAAAAGCAGATAAGCAAGTATGCGCATTACAGGAATCACTCAAAGAATATTTGAGTTTTGAGACCATTCACTTCAACAGTGCTCCAGGAGTGCATATATTACCACTCAGTAATATAAAGTTTGGAATTTCTTAAAGACAATTTTTTCCTTTTCATGGAAAAGAAACACAATTAGAATACTCAGATCTACTTACTAGTGAGATCATGCTGTATTCTGAGACATGCAACAGAATCATAGAATCAGATTGGTTTGGGTTGGAAGGGATCTTAAAGGTCATCTAGTCTAACCCCCCTGCAGTAAGCAGGGACATGTTCAACTAGATCAGGTTGCTTGGAGAGCCATCCAACCTGACCTTGCATGTTTCCAGGGTGATACAAGTTGTGATGCAGTTCTGCAGCACTTCTTCACTCTCTTATGCCTTCTGAACAGAGAAGCTCATGAGAGGAGTCAGGCATAGTCTCCAGCTTTCACACTTAAATTTCATAATAATCATAGTAACATTACTTTAGAGGAAGATTATTACTCCTGCCTTCCCTTTTCAATATACTTTTGTTATTTACTCCCTGCCCAGTACCGCTTTCCAAATAAATATTTTCCCTTTCTATTCATCAACATTACGTAAAATATTGTTCTTCCATCCCTGAAGACCCGTGCATCAATGTTAATCATATGCAAACTATTTCACACAGCCATATTGTAAAGTAACTAAGCAGTATGCATGTCAGGAAGTGACAGACAGTACAAGCATTCAGTTAGTTGCTTATACAAGGTTATTGAATTAACTTAGACATGACTAATGGTACTAGTTACCTCATGAAAGGTAACTGAAGGAGAATCTGGTGTTCCAGTGCTAAAGATCTACAAACCCACAATTTTAATAAAAGCAGTTGCAACTGCAAGTAACTTTGAAATGAAAATTGAAGTGATGAAAGGTTATCTGTATGCAGAATTATTTGGTTAAGTTTCTTTACTGGCTAAGTAATACATCCTGCAGGTCTTTGAAATGAAATTAAGGGAACAACTTCACAATGAAATTAAGGGAACAACTTCACAAAAGTTTTAGGAGTGCAGTAACTACGTTTGAGTGCTGGGTTCAAGATATGCGTGGAGCTCTAGAAGGAATCGTTCATACTGACCTGTCAGAATGCCAAACGTGGGACCTGTGGCCGACTGAGCCAAGAAGAGTCACGTGCTCTGCTCTGCTGGCATTCATACAGACCTCCTGTGTAGCGCTCATGCTGTGCAGAGTGAAATCTTCCATGACAAAAACTCCATCAGTCTGCTAAGACCTGTGTTCCTCATCTGTTCTCACTGATCAGCCGTAAATATCCTCCAAGCCAGTCATACAGTACAGTACTATAGTTATGGTGGTCAGGTTTCTGTTAAGAGTACCATGTAAAAGAGCTGAGAAATGTGAAACAGATGAAAAAGTTGTAAAACAAGGATGGGATATAATGGCTGATCTCATGATAACTCCAGAAATTGTCAGTGCCATAAAGTGATGTGTTAGTCTATGACTTTAGAAGAAAGCATAAATGTAAACCAGGTTTTCTATTTTTATCTATTCAGCTAATGAGAATTTGACCAGGATGGAGGCATTTCATCCTATAGCAACCTGCTATTTTCATTCATTTTGGAAAACAGTTGAGACTTGTTTATATTGTGCAATGGCTTTTCTAACCTTACATGCACATCTAATTTAGCAGCTTGATGGATTGTTACATCCCTTATGGCAATGTAGTCCCTGCCACCCACTGAAGCAGGTCACTGCTCTTCTTGACTTGATCTGAGTTTCCTGCTTTGGCTACACACTGTTTCCTTTGTCCTTGGGTCAACATTTTCTGTGCAGCATTCCCTCCAGCCGGCTGGATGATAGTGCAATTTTGTACTGTAGTTCATCTGAGATCAGCAAATATCTCCCTCCTCCCAAGGGCAGGGACAATGGCTGCCTTAACTAATAGGGTGGTAGGAACTGAGAGTGGCTTCAGCCTCCTGTTTTTCTCTATGTATGCCATAAGGCAGAAAAATGACTCTAAATCTTCCAAAGTTTTACAGGGGAACTGTAAGTTTCAAATATTTCCCTGTGTATACAAGAAGGGAATGTGCAGCTAAATTGTGTGATGATAAATCCTTTTGTTCACCATGTTAATGCTATTTATTCCTAGCACTGTAATTTTCCCTTTCTCATTTTACCTTCTTCCTATTCCTCCTCCTGCCAGATGTGAACCACACAGGCAACCAGCTTCAGAAGTTTGACTTTGACACATTATCGAGTGTGTGCCACAGCTGAAAACACAGCTTCTCCCAAAATATCATTGCCACAGTTCCTATGGTATAGCCCCAGCTCCTGTGGTATAGCCTCAGTTCCTGTGGTACAGCCTCAGTAGGTCAAATGATCCATTCAGGGTATTTGGGTGCTACTTTCAGTTTTGAATGAGCCAAGACCAATTATCGCAAAATACACTACAAGAGATTTTATTTGCTTAAATGTGGCACAGTAATATCCATACCAATAAGAGGTGTTGCCATGAGGGGTATCTTAAAATGGATGTACCACTAATCAAAAGAGAATTAAAACAATTAGCAAAATATGATTTTGAAAGTGTATCACTTTCCGTAGTGGTTTGTCCCAAATCCCTGTTTTCTTGTACCATAAGGCGTAACAAGAAATAAATATCCTAAAACACAGGCCCATCTGCAGCCTCAAAAAAAGTGACTAACGTGAAAGAACAGTAACTCCAGCTTGGGGTGGGGTGTGTGTGTGTGCGGGGGGTGTTGTTTAAAGCCCTACATAAATCAAGAGGAGGCCCACAAAGGGAAGACTGGTTTCAGAGACTGGTCTTGATTTTCTGCTTAGGATAATCAAGATCAGGAATCCATCTCTAATTAAAGGCAAACAGAAGATATTCAGGATTTTCACATACATTCTTTTCATACTCACAGTTTAACGTGTTATGTACACAGTATTCTTTTCCTTTAATTCAACTTTCTCAAATTATGTGCAGACAGCTTCAGCTAAAGGGAAAGGTGGGAGTATTTAGGATATCTAGAATTTAACTGTTTCACTCCTACTGCAAAAGGACCTGTTTCTTTATCAGAGGTATTCATAGAAATGTGGTTTCTATTTTCAACAGAAAGCCTCAGTGATTCTGCATGATTCTGTTGTGTGAGGGGTTTTCTTTTGGGTTTTTGTGGGGTTTTTTGGGGGCGAGGTGTTTTTTGTTATTTATTTTTGTTTATTTTTTAAATGAGTGTATCCTAGTGAAGAGGTTTGTCTGTCTTCTTTGAAGAAAGTTTTGCTTTTAGTTTAATGAACATAGTGTTTTTTCGTTGCCTGCTTCTGTTGTAACTCTTGTTCTTTTTGCAATGTTTTTCCATGGAAATGTCATTCAAGCGAACGAAATTTAAGCAGGATGTGGGTTTTGTCACTTTGATGGTGATGTAGTTTCCCAGATGTAAGTTTTTCATTAAGAAATTAATATTGGCAGATTGGGTATTACAGTAAACTGAACAAGCTCGAGTATGCGGTAGGACCACATCATTTTGCATAGTGATGTTCAAGTTCCCCTCTCTCCCTCCACAGTGAAGTCTGGGGTTAATTCGCATAAATTCTTAGATTTCTAACAGCAGCACCCTGTAAGCTGAACTATTCCTCATGCTTTTGGCTCCCTTTCTGAGACATGTTGCTGACACTTCCATCACTGACTCAGTAAAGCCCAATGAATCAATGTCTGATGTTTAGTTTTTAATAGATGGAAAGGTTTCTGATGATTTGTGGTTGCATTTATTTATATGGCAATGAGATAGATGAAGATTAAAGTTTGGCTGAGATAATTCTACCCTGAGATCCTCTTCACCTAATGCTTGAAGAACACTTACACAACTTGACTTTGTCCAATAAATATGCTTTCCACAATTAAAGAAGCTCTGTGTGTTGAACCAGGTGCAGAGGGCCAGCACAAAGTTCTGTTAGGCCAATTGTCCGGAGTGGTTTAAATTGTAAGCTCTTAGGAGAGACAATACTGAAGTAATTTCTAATCATGCATAAGATTCACTATCTCCAGTAAACCAGCTTTCTCAGGGGGAAAAAAAGCACTAAGAGCCAATTTCCTTGAATAAAAGAGTGAATGCCCTTCTTCACTGGTGTAAGAATAATAATAGCTGTGTAAGGAATACTGGAACATTTTTTCTATAATCACAGAATCCCAAGGGTTGGAAGGGACCTCAAAAGATCATCTAGTCCAACCCCCCTGCAAGAGCAGGGTAACC
>JAVHNF010064117.1:0-14574 GCA_034783455.1 Micropsitta finschii
CCTGGCCTTGAACACCACCAGGGATGGAGCATTCACAACTTCCCTGGGCAACCCATTCCAGTGCCTCACCACCCTCAGAGTAAAGAATTTCTTCCTTATATCCAATCTAAACTTCCCCTGCTTAAGTTTGAAGCTGTTACCCCTTGCCCTATCACTCCAGTCCCTAATGAGGAGTCCATCCACAGCATCCTCATATTGGATCCAAGGTTCAAATGCATCATGAAGTTCTTCCAGCCTCCCCACTAGACAATGGCCTGGTGCAGCTGGTGTGAGCAGCAGTGTAGCACAGGGAGCATGATGTCTCCAACATGCTTAAATGCTTGTGCTCCTCTGTCTTGGTGCTGACCCTCAATTCTGTCTTCTGATATCAGACAGCATTAGCTCAGCAGTCCTGCACTGCTCTTCCTATAGGCAGATTTAACTCAGTCTGAACTGCTGGGAGAAAGCACTGCAGGAGGTGAGGCAGTTAGCATATACATGGGTGCAAGACAGAGACCAGGCTCCTCTGGTTCCCTTTGTCTCTCTCTCCTGCGGAGCTAAGATGTCTTTCTATATTTGTCTCCTAACAGCCCTGCTATGGCTGATGGAGAAAGATCGTTCCTTCCTTCCTTTCTTCTCTTCTGGGGCAACTTGCTGTTGTTTTGCTGTTTCGCTGCTTCACTGGTTTTAACATTACGCATTTAAACATGTTTTCTCTCTTGTGCCGATACATTGCCCATTACACTTCTTTCCTCAGAGTACTCATTAAAAATATCAACATCTACAATATGATTTATGATAATCTAACAAAATCAGTGAAGGTTTTTGTGATTATCCACATGATCATCTTTTAGAGAAAGAACAGATCTGCAGTTGGATACTGAAAATTGTCCTCTCCACTTTGCACTTGGGTGAATCAAGCCCTGGGGCTCTGCAGTGGAAAAGACCATTTGCAAGTGGTGTGTGTCATCACCTAGTTTGGTGGGATGACAGTGAGTTTTCTCCAGAGACAGACCAGCCTGGGCTGTTATCAGCTCCTGTTTGGTTTATGCCTTGGTTGAATGGTTCAGCAAGTTTCCACCAACAAAAGCAGCTCAGTCCCAAGATGCTGTGGAAGATGTGGCAATGGCTGGAAGGAATCCTCTCCCCTGGTTTTTAGGGTCTTATTATGGTGAGAAAACAAAACAAGTTTATATGCAGATCCAGGCAAAGATAGCTGGAGCATCGTGATGTGCAAATCACTGCAGTATAATAGACACAGGAGAAGCCTGAGTGAGTTTGTTTTCATGACAGAACTCCTCTACAACATAGTCCTTGGAGGCATTACTAACCCAATGCCAGAGAGACAAAGAGTGTCACAGTCCAGGAAGAGAACATTCCTCTTGTTTAAATTAATCTAAATGGTTTCTGAGTATTTTCCTTTCCTGAGGTCCCTCTTGCCTAAGTGCCTAGTTTATGGCTGTGCTTCTTTACAGGCTCTGCCAGCAAACACGTCAGCAACCCTGGCCCTCAGGACAAGTTATGGGTTTACAGCTGTTGATGTTAGCTCACATGTGAGAGGCCTGTGTATCTGGAGGTGGAGGCCCCAGCTTCTGCTTTGCCCCAGACCAGCGTGGGAGCAGCGTAAGGATGCATTATGCTACACACAGCTTGGAGCAACCCTGCAGGAGTGGCTGCAGATTTCATCTGCCAAGAGTCCCAAAGTCCTTTATGTGTTGTGCTGATGAGCAACAAATGAGGCAGTTATGGTAATATCAGTTATTGCAGCTGGGAAGATAGTAGGGATCCACTGCATTTTTGGAAGATGTTAGTAATGAACTGGTACAAACAAGGTGATGATGATCCATCTGAGCTGTGCTCATGGATGTGCCTTATGGGATCTACTTGTTTTGGGGTCATCTGTAAGCTTAAAAGATGAAAATAGCCCTCGATGGGCTGCAGAGAGACTCTTATGTTTTGTGTTGGGGGTCATGTGTGGTAGGGCCAGTCCTCAAAGACAGAACAAGATGATCCTTGAGGTCCCTTCTAATCTTGTATTCTACGATTCTGTAATGTTGCTATGTGAGTTTTAGAGCTCTGAAGCTATGTTTCATGAAGGCACAAAATCAGAACATCCCAGAGCTGCTGGATGAGATGGACTGATACAGGATCATTCACAGACAAATCTCCCCCCTACTTAGTAGGCCATTTCCCCCTTCTAATCTTGTTCTTGGTCCAGCAGTTTTTGGTGGTTCCTGGTTTCCACCAGCTCCACACAGTCACTTCCTTCAGTGGTTCCAGAAGAAATCTGATTTTCTTATGCCTTTATGGCTTAGGTGGTTATTTGGTACCAGGAGCCTGCCAGCCTGTTTCTCCTCCACGTCCTTGGTTCCTCATACCCTGTTTCTCGTGGCCAAGAGCGCTCGGCTGCTGCCTTCTCCCTTCCCTCCAGGGTAGCAGTTGGGGGAACTGGCATCGGTTCCCTTCTTACTGTCAACCACAGGTTATTCAACAAAACACACCCTGCAAACAAATCATAAACCAGATACCCTCCCCGGCGGGTGATGATTTCAATACGTGTGTGTGCTGCATGGTGGCTGTTAATATTCTGTCCGTGTTACTATTTGAGAGTCAGTCTTTTTATTTCTGAGGGAGAAAAAAGGAAGTAAATTCAGCGACAGCTCTTTCACAATATGAAGTAAGGATCTGAGTGGCTTGGGTTTTTTTTCTCTTCCAGACTTTATATCTTTTAAGGACTTTTCACAATAAATGCTTACAAATTGCAGCACCTTTTGTCAAAAGGTTTTGAGGTGGGTAAAAGTTGATTTGGAGTTTGCAGCTTGCTTTTGTTATAAGTTATACTATATTTGAGATAGATTTCAAAGGCTTGCTGCAGCATTACAGCTTTTAGAGACATCAAATATATTTGTAACTGAGCATACTTTCTAAATTTGAAGTTTCAGCCTTTGCCTTTGTTGGGCTAGGCGAGAAAGCAAGACAATAATTCCTTCAGTCTATTCTCTAGCAGATGTAAGGGTATATAAGCTATTATGGATTAACAGTACTTGCACTTCATATTCTGCTTAAAGCTAATTTGAGATAGATTAAAACTTAAGTCTTCTGATTAAAGCTTAATGACATGTGAGAAATTACAGAGTTAGGAGAAATGGGAATGAGTCTCTCGTCTTCGTGAATGCAGATGATCTAGAGTACACTTTATAAAATATTTCCATTACACTACTTTGACTGATGGATTTTCCAGCATTTTTATTCAGAGATAATTTTCTAGTCTGGCACTGTGATTACCTGGATAGTGAAGTGTTTGGCAGAGAAATAAAGGTATTTTAGTTTCAGGGTAAAAAACATCATCCTTAAGTAATGCAGATAATTTTGGCCAAACTCGTTCCAAATTGCCTCAGGAGCTGAAACTTCCTCTTTGAATATTGGTAGGAAACTAATTAAATCTCAAAGATGAAAGTAGAGGTATAAAATATACATGAAAATCATGTTGCAAGCCAATAGGAGTTGCACATTGTACCAGCATTCCAGTCCATTATTGTCCCAGAGAGCATTTTCTCTCAAATTGTCTTCATTTCACCAAAAACCCAAACAAAATGATTTGATGTTTGTGTAATATTTTAAAATGTACCTATCTGAATGCCACAAAGCCCAAATAATTCTTTCCCCTCATTTTTGAGCAACCTGCTCTAGTGGAAGGTGTCCTTGCCCGTGACAGGGGTTTGTAACTGAATGAGCTTTAAGGTTCCTTCTAACCCAAACCATTCCAGGTTTCTATGATATGATTTTTGGAGTGGAGGGCACAGTGGTGCACAATGGGGCCTGATAGTTTTATTTTCTGTGTAAATGCAGCTGTTGAGCTTTGATTCCTCTGGAAAGCAGTCTGTGTTGGATGAGACACAGCCAAGACTCCTTGAGAGGTGCTTTCTTCTGTGTTTAAAGCAAGATCTGATTGCCTGGGATCACGTCAGCTCAATGATCAGGATTCCTTCTGTAGTTTGGAATCAAAGTCACTGGTACTTTCCAGCTGCTTTGCACTGTGGTGGTAATGCAAAGCAGCCATAAACTTGGCTTAACACAGAGATGTTAGGTTTGTAGGCTGTTTTGTATCATTGATATGCCTGGCCAGAGTATACCAATGGATCTGATGCTATGGAGCACTGGGAGAGCTCTTTTTATTGTTACCTGTCTATTTCCAGAAGTGCCACCAAAGCCATGTAAAGGTTGTTATTACCTTAAGCAGAGCTCAGTGCTGTTCAAGAACTGCTTCAAATCTCAGCAAAGGGGCCTGAGCATCGTTGTGAAGGCAGATCGGGATGATTTTGTGCCTTCTGAGCTTTCTGAAACACCACACAGGACACGAGGTAGCAGTCTGAGAAGGTGGAAACCCCTGTGGTAAGAGTCAAGCAGTGAAAACTCACTTAAATTTAGTCATGAACATTGCACTTGAAGTGTGACTCCAATCACAGCTACTCACTTCAGCCAGGGGTGCATGTGAATTGCGTATTGGATGTTAATTCTAGAGGCATTTAGGTGGTCAGCATCCACTTAAAACTAATCAATTGTGATGATACTGGATGCATTTTTCCCAGAGTAAATCATAAATATGAGGCAATTTATTTCCTTCCCCAAATAAATAATATACACCAAAAATACGGCGTCTTGCATTTCTCAAGGAGCTGCAAGTGGAAATTCGTTACGTTTCATTTCAGAAGATTTATGGCATGAACAAAATCGCTTCCAGTGAAAAATAAATCAATTCTTTTTAGGTCTCTACTGAGGGCTTGGAAAAACTTCTAATTGTATCAAGGAGATAGGGAAAAAGCAAAATACATATGTGGGGTTTGGAGCGATATTTTTCTCTAAGTTTAACACACTTGTATATGTGAGGTAGGGACTCTAATGCACCAGCCTGCTGAGCATTTGCAACAGCACAAGTTTATACAAGTCTCTAGGTGACAGCTGCATGGTTTTAGTTATTGAGTTTTCCTTGTAGAAAGCAGTTTTCCTGTCTGAGGAAAAGTTTTTTGTTTCCAAAAGGTTTAAGTAAATACAGTCGTGTTTCCAGAATTTACTACTTCTCAGGGAAAACATTTTATTGGGACTTTTATTCAGTTACAAATGTTGAATAGGAATTCTGGAGGAGTTGTGTTTGTTTTCTGAAGCGTGCTTAATTTCAGCTTAACCATTGGCCGTGACTTCTTCATTACCATTCCCAGTGATGGGCTTGCATACATTAACATTCATTTCTACATCCCCAAGAAGATCTTCAGGAAAAATGAGGGTCATATTAAATACCCCATTTTCTACAAGTAGGAAAAGTTATGGCCTATTAAAGATGCAAGATCCTGGGTCCTAGTGAAAGAGCTGAGAAAATGGGAAAATGCTTTGTATTTGATATATTCCCTCAAATAAGTTGCCAATTGCTCAGTTTTGTTTCTTTCAGTGAATAACTTGAAAGCAACTTAATTTTTTCTAATTCGATTTGTAGTCAGCTAATTACTTCTGCAGAAGAATAGCTGGTGAATGGAAAGGGGAAGGGTTTGAAGTCCCTTGTGGGAAAGTTCAAGTATTACTGATGAACTCAGAAGTGTGGATGCTGCAGCTGGGGGTGACCAAATTATAATCAGGGCCAAACCAGCACATGTGTATGCAGATCACGCAGCACCTCAGCAAGAGGCTTTAGGGGTTTTCAAGCAAGTGTGTGTGTGTAAGGTACATGCTGATGCCCATGCCCCATGTGGAGGGTTAGGGTTAAAGGGTAGGAGAACAGGGCTTTGGGCTTTTCCTCTATAAAACTGGAGGCTCCTAGGTGAGAGTCAGCATTGCTTCTATGAATTTTAATGATACTCCTGACCTACCCGTGCTAGATGTGCCTCAGTACCAGACACGGAACTAAACCTTGGCTTGTCTGCAGAGGGGGCTAATGAGGGAAGTCAAAAGTCATCTAAAAACAGGGGACTTTTGATTCACTAGATCCCTGTGTGACTAGAGGCACAGAATTTCATGGTCCCCTCCAATGCCTGAACCCAGATACAAAACCTCTGCTCTTTGCAGCATCAGCGTCATTTCACTCATGGGTATGAGGCCACCCTGTTGTACCTAACAGGAGATGCGCTCTTCCTTCTCATTTTTGGCTTGGAAATCATTCATTTTTGGCATTAATGAGACCTTCTGCTTCCATCTAATCTTTGCTAACAATGCTTAGAGAGTATTTAAATACAGGAAAAAAAGCTAACTTCTTGGTAGGCTCACTGTGACTATGGTCAATATGACTGGGATAGGGAACTAGGAACAGGAGAGCCACGTTTTTTCCACTTTTGCCATTGATTCTCTCTCAGCAAGCTGTCAGCATCTGATTTTCTTGAGTTGTCAGATATGGGTCTGCTACTTTGCAGGGTGCTTTGAATTATATGAGGGAAAAGTGTGATTTCTGTTTGAAGCTGCTTGGAGAAGCAGTCACGCACATCAGCAAAGAGATGCACCTCCTGTGTTAAGTCATTCGTATGCACATAAAGCTATACCAAAGCCAATGAGGAGGTGGATCTGCTTCAGAATTACATTATTCACATGCAGACTTCACAAGGTGTTTAATTCTTTTTCTTGGCTTGCTTATACTTTAACCTGGGATTACCGTACCATAAGTAGACTGAGCCAAACAACCTCCTTTGCAGGGTACGAAGGTGTATTAATAAATAAACCAGAGAGAGTAGAAGAGAGTTTCAGCCGGTTAGAGTCACCCATGCATGTTTCTAAGAGCATGTATGTGCAAATGTGTAATGGCCATACCTAAAACCAATATGGCCTGCTTGAACAAGCTGTGGTCTTCACAAAGGCAGAAAAAGAGAGAGAAATAGCAAAAGTTGGGTAAGATCCAACTTCTGGGCTTTGTGATGAGTGAGAAGAATTAAGGTGAGTGATAGCGTGAGCTGACATTGCCCAATGAAGGGTATGGCTAGACGCAACGTGTTAAGGAGTGGCAGAAAGAACTATTTAGCACAAAAACCACTGAAGTGAGCACGAGCAAGAGAGCTGCTTTTCCAGATACATTCAGAACATCATTCAGTGTGGTGAGAGTTATGAAAAGTCTGTGTATAAGGAGAATGGAAGGAGAAAAATAGTTTAATCTGATACAAACTGAGCAAGAGAACATGCTTAACCCCCTGTAAACTGCTCTCAGTCTATTTCTATACCTGATGGCATAGCTGCATAGCAGGGTGGACTTAGATCCTGGAGAAGGTAAGACACATGTAAAGGTAAAAAAGTAGCTGAATATAAGAAATGCTCTTGATAGGAAAGAGAAAGCCTTGTTTTGTAGTTGAAAGGAGGAAAAAGACATGGATTCCTGCCCGGCTTGTTTGAGTTACAGAGCAGTCTCTGGTCTGTGAAGCCGCTGTGATTTCCAAGATCATCTCCTCTACCCAGCCTCCTCTTGTGCGGTGCAGCAGAAAGCTGTCAATCTGTTTTAGCTTTACCCAAGTGAAGAGACCAGGAAAGAAATTCTTGAATTAAAAGCTCTTTTGTTTGAAGTCAGCAGTTTTCCAGAGTCTTAAAAGGCACCTGCAGGACCAGCAGGGCAAGGCCTGGGTGCATTTGGAAGCTGATGGCATTAAAATGTGTCCTCTTAAGCTTCTGGCTCGTCCTTGCAGATGCAAGCTTTTGCTAGGCTGAGGCTCAAGCACTGGTTCCAAAGGTTCTTGATTTGTTTAAGCTTTCTTATTGCTGCTCTGAAAAGATGAAGAATGGTTTTGTTTTCCAAGATAAAACACATCTGCAACACGCCAGACTAGGGACAGCAACCATCTGGCTCTCTTCAACAGCACAGACTTTTCTGAAGGGGAATTGTACTCTGCAAAGCAGGTCTGTAAGGTGCTAAGACATGTAGGTTTTGCTCTGCACACACATAGGAATAAGATGGGAGGAGTGAAAAAATACCATCTCTTTTTAAATTGCTTTTCTAGACACAATTACGATCACTGTAGTAAGTAGTGTTCATAGACGCAGAACTTCTGTGGCTTCTATTATTGCCTCTTTCTCATGTTTGGCTTTTGATTTAGCAGCTGCACGAGGAGATGAGTTTGTTGGCTATGTTGGTCCAAGGCCTCTGTAGCATGCCAGCACACATGGCATGAGCCTGAGCCATGCTGGCTCCCTCCAAAACCCCCAGGAAAAGTCCTGATCCTGGTCTGTCTCCTCTTGGTCATGGTGTTAAAGATGCCCTCCATTGTGAGGACATTTATCTGCTAGGAAAGGATAGGCATAACAACACCACTTTACTTGGACCGGGAGCCACCTGCACTGCTGTGAAGTCAACCAAAGGCATAGCACTGGCATTGCTGAGTTCAACATGATGAGCAATTTCAGCAACAACCAGCTTGAAAAGTCACTCTGTGCTTGAGTTTCTTCAACAAGGCACAAGTTGAAGCCTAATGCATGTTAATTTCTAAGTGTTGCTGTAGTATCTGCTGTACACATCTGCTTATGACAAAGATTTCTAGTCCCATAGACAAGCAAAATAACTTGTCAGCTCTGCTTTCCTCTGGGACAGTCTTTATTTAAGAGATGTCATTCTTCTGTAATTAAAGCTCCACAGAGAGTTTGAAAGTTGCATGCTCACAATGTGCAAGAACAGCAGGGAGCACAATCCTGCTCGGGATAGCACAGGGCTTCCACTAATGTCCTGGTAGAAGGGTCATTGCAGGCAGCTGTGGAAGGAAGCATGGAAGGAGCATGCAAGGCTGCAGAGAACATTTGATCACCTGGAGATCCTGAGAAGCCATCAAAGAAGAAAGACAAACACCAGTGGTCCCTGTGCAACGTTTAGTTCACCAGAACAGAAGCATCAAAGCAGTTTTCTCTATCTGTTACACCATATGAAAGTATATTGCAGTGCTTGAGGCTAGTCACCTATGAGGAGGGACATGTAGAGTAAGGGCCCATTATATGATAACTGGCTTGGCTGGTGCTGGAGATGCTTCTCAAGCAACCCCAGAGAGCCTGTGGTGATTACACAGCATTGTTGGCTTTAAAAACAGATCCTCTTCCACGATGAATGGAATGGATTAATCCTTCCTTGCCACAGGGACAGCATCTTAAAACAAATAGCCATAACAAAGGCTGCTATAACCGGCAGCATGACCAAGAAGAGGGTTTCAGCTTGCAATTGCATTTTGTGTGCTAACCACTTCTTGATCAGGAATCCAGCCCTTGCTCTGATCTCTCCAGATCTTTTCCTTCTTCCTTGTGCTCTATTTCAGCAGGTCCCATCCTCAAACCTGCTGCACACATGCCTGTGGGCACACTGGGCTTGCCTGCTGGTGCTTGTCTGTTTGGAATCCAGCCTTCCCCCATTTTTCTGGGATACAGGAAGGGAAAGACAAGAAGGCTGGAATGACTCACAAAGAAGACAAAAGGATTGTGCATGTTTTTCACACTCACTTTGCATGGCAGCCTCTCACATCCCCCAGCTGCCCCAAAAGAAAGCATCCCAGAAAGGAGTGAGAGTTTGTGCAAGACTGACAAGCCAAGGGCATGTTGTCTTGCTAAATAACAGAGAATCATGATTTATGTCATTTGTTTATACATCTGAACAAGAAATGCTCTAAGCAGGACCTAAAATCTGTTCATTTTAAAGACAGCATGCAGCAAGCCTTCAACATTTAAATTCTGTCTAAACTGTACAGAAGCTGTAGTATGACTTACATCTAAGTCCACAGCCAATAAGTTAGAGGCATTAAAATCAAGCAGAATAGAAAGGCTTCCAGCTTTACTTAACTGAACTGGATTTAGCTGAAGAGCAAGGCTTTCCATCTCAGTTGAGAAATAAGATCATATAATAAGCCACCACTGGAATGTGGAAGGGATCACCAAATTAGCTTTCCATCTTTAAATCAGTTTAGGCTCCCTTTCAAGCAGAGGAATGAACTTCTCAGTCACTGACTTCTCACCCACGCAAGTGCTGGGAGCCATCCAAATCTTATTGCTTAAGGCAGTTCCAACGACATAAATCACCAGCAGCTCCTGGCCTCATCCTTGAAGTTATGGTATCAAGAACTGAAGTAGCAATGGTGAAGCTGAATCAGCATCGGGGACTTATTCCCTCTCACAAATGAATTACAAGAGCTGTTAATTCTGCAATAACAAAGACTTCCCCAAATAATCAAATGGACCTGCAAACAGTTTTGTAGCACCTTAAACCAAAACACCAAAAGCTTTTGGGATTTGATCTATGAAGATCACTTCCTCACCTTATGTATAAGGCACTAATTCCAGCAAAAAGACGCTGACAAATAAATATCAGCACAAAATCTGTAGTTTTGCAATATAAAATTTGAAAAAAGAATCTGATAGAGTGGGGCAAAGAGGGATCTGTCTGAAGCTGAGCAAAACTCCTGACCTCAGCCAAAGATTTTCACCCTCTTTGTGCTGCTTCTTGCGGGTACAAAGTATCCTGGTCAGGGATGCGCCTAATATTCAATGTATGCCCGCAAGCAGGTTGTGCCCTGGGGTTCCCCCTGGCCATACTTTGTGTTGTGGTGTGTGTGAGAGCCCACTGAGCTCTGCTTTGTGCCCCCTGACAGAGGTCCCTACCCTCAACAGCAATAAAACTCTCCAGGCTGTCTTGAACCACCAAGAGGTGAGAAAAGGCTGCGTTTTTAAGGCTATGCTCAGAGCTGATTTGCCTCACCCCTGTCAGGAGGCTGGGTGTTTGCTGCCTACACAAGAGCAGACTTGAGGCCGAATTCACCACTTGTCTGTACAGCTTGCTCACCCCCACACAGATACTTCTGATCAAAAAAGGCAGGTTCGTCGCTTGTTAATTTTAAATCAAATAACCTACTACTTTGCTTGTTTGGAAACAAAGCTCAGCTGATTTCAAACCCAACAGAAATGTGTTAATGTTTTAGCAAAAATGCCTATTGTTCTTTTTTTGTTTTGTTCTGAAAGTATTTCCTTTTCTTTAGAGGAAAGGCTGCATTGTTATTGGAAGTAAACAAGACAAATGTTTACAAATGAGTGAAGTCCATATGCAGTTTTGGTTTGGACAGAACATTCTCATTCCACCCGTCAAGCAAAATCCATTACTCTTCCACTGCTCTTTTTTAATGGCAGTAGAATCAAATCAGCAGAATCCAGCCTGATAATGATGAAATAATACGCAGAGTAAAATTAGATCCTCATATACATACATATAACAGTACTTGACTCCATCAGCACCTTGACGTTTACATATAAATGAGAATACTGTGATTTAATATTCATTGATGTATGAGGGCAAGTAGCGAAATACTTCTAATGTGGTCCAGACATTTAACTCACAAGAACAACGTATTTAGGGAGCAAGGTCAACAGCTCCATTGCTGCTAGCCCTCTCCAGTGCAAACCGGGCAGCTATGGCTTTTTGGGAGTAAGGAAATCTCACTTCTGGAAAACAACAGCATGGCAAGTGAGCATCGGGTAGCGATCACCTGCAGCATTGCAGTATTCTTCTGCCCATCTGTGTGCATGTAGAGTTAGTCCATGCTGAGCAATAGGGCAGTGCTTTTCAAAAGGGGCCAGCAGATCCAGGGTGGAAATTAGTGCCAGGTTTCCTAGTGAATCTGTAAGTTCCCACTCCAATAACAGCCTGAATTTTGACCTAATGATCCCCACTTCCACTGTCTGGGTGCATACTGGGTTTAGAGGAAACACAGTTTATCCCCAGTTGGGTTGATGTGCTGCTAATGGATGATGCACATTCAGTTGCTGTTGAACTTGTTAGATGATGCACATTCACCTGTGACTGGACTGACATGACTTAAACCTCAAACTCAGCCTTAAACCTTAAAACTCAGCCTTTGCAGTGGGTTAGTGGTTCCCGGAGCTGAGGAAGAAGTAGGAGAGTAGTGATGAGACTGGAAACTCTTCCATCTCTCTTTTTGGTGGAACTGTTCAATGGCAGGCTCTGTTACCTTTTACGTGTTTCCAATATTCCACTGCAGGTTGAGGCATTATTTTTAAGGTCTGAGGTAAACACAGTAGAAGGAAAAAGAGAGATTTTGCCAATGTTTGCTTAGCCTTACTGATATCCTGCAACTGCCGTACAGGGATTTACATTATGTGCCAAAACTTGATGAGAATGATGGTTCAAGATCAACCCAGAGTGTGGGTGGATCCTGCCCCAAGACGTATTTTTTCCTCACTGGAATTAGTATTTACTTACCGGAGAGTCTACTTGCATTGCTTGTACATTTTATGCACTGAGGATCAGGTTAAAGTAAATGTTATGAGCGCTAAAGGCATGCCCAGGCAATCAGTTTAGTAACGATGACATTTCTGGGGCAGCTTTGGAGCAGATCACATCAGAGCAGCAATTAACTCCCCACTATTTATGATAAAGTATCTGATGTGAGGGAAAGGCATAGGAGAGATATGACTGACAGCCTTCCATTATCACAAATGCAAAAGCATTTGTAGAGTTGTCAAGCATGAGATACCCAGCTTGCTGGATTTGTCAAGCAGATGTCATCAGATGCCACTGGTGCCTGTTCAGATAGCTAGGATTGTGATTTACAGCTGGGAAGGATTTTCACCATGCAGAAGCATTGGCAGCTTTTCTTCAGCCCAGAAGATGAGCTGGCACAAAAGGTGGTTGTTGGGTCCATGCCTAGATGTACCATAAGATCCTGCCAGCCTGGTGAGCTCTGGTCAGCAGCCCACCCCAGACAGAGGATGGAGTAGAACAGGTAACAACTAAGCTTTCTGCTGGAAAGGATTTGAGTCCACCAAATTGAAACTCACTTTAAAAACATGATTCATGCTATGAATGTCTCAGTGACATTTTAATAACTTGAGGATGGCCAGAGAGCAGAAAACACGCTGCACAATTCCCATCCTCTTGTCACATCTGTGATGAGTTAATGCCATGTGGTATATTCATAATGTATTCACTCTCAGTTTATTTCTACTGAGGTCAACCCACGATACAGCAGCTTGTTTTTGAAGATGACTTGAATCATCTTAAATATGTGCTGAGAAGCAAAACCCCACCTACACGGGTGAGCTTTGCAGCTGTACAGCAATGTAATGAGAGCACCTACAGCATGAGGTTCCTAATGGAACTGGGGAGGTCCAGCTCTCAGTCATTCAACACTGGTTGCTGTCCCCTCTAGGGTCAGGAAAAAAGCCCACAGGACTTTATTTTTGGGTGCAAAATAAGCAAATATTGCACTATGCACCTTTTTTGCACTTGATATCCATGGAGATATCCAATGAGAAAGTGGGAACCGCCCTGATAAGGAATTGTTCAGGCATGACTGTGATTGTTTTAAAAGCTGTGCAAAGTTGGTCCTTCCTTCTCAGGTAGTTCCCATGAGGGTAATTGCTGCAATATCTTTCGCTAATCTTGTGTCAGGGAGGAAGTTTGGTCACTAATGATCTCAAATTCATAGGTTCTTAAAAGACTTGAAGAAAATATATTTCAAATAAAGCGTACTTCTGTTTCCATTCTCCGTAGAACAACGCAATTTCCCTGAGTTGGAAAATAACATTTGAAAACTGCTGATGGAGATGGGAAATCTTGGAAATAGTTTGTCATAAATATGCCATGGAAACTGAAAAAAAACCCCTCTTTCTGATATCTATGCTAAAGTATTTACATGGGAGGAGTACATAAACTGAATGAAGTGATATTTTCTGTGATTCCAGGACTGATAAATCAGGAAAGCCCAGTGCAGCACAAAGCAGTATCTCCCCACTAGCAACTGAGGAAGGCAGGCTAAAAATAAATGGTATGCAGATAAATACAGAGATGTTAAGTACACGACGCTGTTCCTGGGTCTTTGTAGCTGTTGATTGCGACAGTGAAAATCCCAATGCAAACGGAATGTTTTAGCACCGCGCTGTCTCAGTCCAAGAACTGAAATTACCAAGTATTTTTGGAAGGTATTTTGCACCACAAGTAGCCCATTAGAAGTCAGGCATTTGCAATACACCAGGAATAACAGTTAAAGGAACAAGACTTGAGCCTATTCTTAGAGGGGTGAGTAACCAGGTTTGCTACAAGGATCCACCTCATTTTGGGGGAATGTAGAGGGTGGATACAACTACCCTGGTTGAAGTTTGGGCTGTGAGGATGGCTGCGGTACTGGGGAGCTGCAGAGCTGTGTATTACGCAGTCCTAGACACAGGGTAAAAGTTAAAGCCTTTATCACAGTGCACTGCTCTGAGCATCCCATTTTCAAACTGGATTGTAGCAATTTTAAAGGCCCAAAAATCATTAAATCATAGAATAGTTTGGGTTGGAAGGGACCTTCGGAGATCATCTAGTCCAAATGTTGATAGAGAATGGTTTTTGTCACCTTTCTGGAGCCATATGCTCTATTTACCATGAAGTGCTCTGCAAGGGGCTTGGAAGAAGCTATCAAAGCTATAGAACTGACCTTCAAAGCTTTCCTGTGTGTCAGAATTAACATCTTGGACTCAACCAGAATTGGACCTTTTAGGGTAGCCAACAGGTCCAGGGAGCAGAGCAAGGGACTGTGTAGCTGGTCAAAGCCAGTTTGATAGTTCCAAGTGTCTGAGGTGTGTGTACATAAATCTGTGTTAAACTTCCAAGAT
>JAVHNF010064120.1:0-11676 GCA_034783455.1 Micropsitta finschii
ATCCCATAGTGGCACAGCTGAGGTGAAGGCAACCTCGCCTGTGCTGCCTGACAATGGGAAAAGAGGGGGCCTGGAAAGTAAGAAGTGACATGAACTTGTGTCGAACACAGCAGAAGGGTGACCCATGAGTGTATTATTAATATCCAACGGAAGACAAGTAATTAGTAACAACATTAATGATGATAAATGTTGATATTTTCAGCCCGTCAAGATTTTCTTCTGTGAAAAGGATAAATGCACGTGTCAAAGACTGGAGGGATTTGGGCTCTTTGCTCCTCTGTCTCCAGCTGAAAAATCCAAGCACCGACTTTTATTTCTCCCCACTAACACCTTTCTTCTTTGAAAAGACAAAGGCTGATGAAGAAGCAATGATATCCCAGCACTCTTCATTCTCAAGATAGATAGAAAAAAAAGAAAATAGAAGAACAAGAAAAAATACCTTCATTCCCCAAAGCAGGGTGACTTCTCTTCACATTTTATTCATCTTACGGTACTCAGAAATGTCACTTCTGGCTTCACCTTGGGCTGTTGGGGTGGTACAGCTCCCGTTAGCAGGGACCCCCAGCAGCCAGTCCTGGCTGTCTGGGCTCTGGTGGCAGCTCCCTCCAGCACCATGCTGGTGGATGCAGGCCAGCATAAGGAGAGATCAGAGGTGGAGGCGCTGCTGTTACAAGCCAAATGGATGAACTGAAGGCAACACTTTTCCCTTCCCATGCAGATGGATGGGGAGGATGCCATAGGGCTACAGGCTGGCAGCTCCTCCATGTTCCTGCAGGAAAATGCACCCAGGAAAAACTTTAAGACAGTTAATGGGAAGCATTGGCTCCATGGTCCTGCATGCTGAAGGTCACTGGTGATCACTAAAATGAGAGCAGGTCTTTACATGACCTGAGGTCAAAACTTCTGGGATTAAACTAATCTCCATGAAGACCACTTTATACAGCCACTAGAAGACACCAGACCTCAGAAAGCATCACATGGAGGAAGCCTGGAAGCTGGTACCTGGCTGCCTCTGGAGCTGGTGTGGAGGCAGAGATGTAAACAGGCACCATTAGCACATCCCTCAGGTATGCAGGTTCCCAAAGCTACCACATGGCATAGCTTTTGCACAGCTCCCTGCTAAGGAAATGGACTACTTCCACAAGAGGAACCAGGCATGGAGGGAGAGGGAAGCTCCATTAGCCCCAGAAACCTTATGAAGAGCTGGCTGTGCTCCTCACAGAGGGGCAAGAAGCAGACATTGTCCCACACTAAGCACCTGAGGACTGCATGTCCTCCCCTCATCCAGTGCCGCTTGTGTCAATGCAGCCTTGTGCACAAGTGCTGCAAGCAGTCGCCAGGGCTCTGAATCAGCAGAGGTTGGATTCAATTAATTAATCCTTAGCTATTTTCTGTGGTTAGGCCATTGCCAGCCAAAGGGAGGAGTCAGGAGAAGCAGGCATGGCACCACAGGAGCTTGGGAGCCAAACAATCCCGCATAAACTCCCTCTGGGAAAGGCCACAGCGGTGCGGCTGCTTGTGTCCTGACACAGAGCTGCTTTCCCATTAATAATCCATGGATTTCAGCAGCCTGAGGTGTAGCTGCTCAACACCTAAATAGAATTGGCTCCCTCCTGGGTGTTCCAGACAGGGAGGGTGCAGGGCTGCAGAGGGGTCTGGGCTCCAACAGAATGGGCAGATACACACATGGCTGGTCTACACGGTGGGGACTCCTGAAGATAGACAAGACCACGGCTCGCAAGTGTGCAGGAGGAGCATGCTAAGGATGCACGCCTGCCCTGATTCCAGGCATCTTTTCCTAATTCACTCCCAAGGAGGCTGCCCTGACAGTGCCACCCTCCTGTGCCTGAAGAGCCACGCCACAAAGTTCTGCTTTCATCTGGAACCATCTCCTGCCCTTTAGGCAGCAAAAAACCAACCCAACACCCCCAAAACCTGAAACAAAGCAAAGTCAAACATCCCAGGAAGAGGAAACCTGTCACAGCTGGTCACTGTGCTGCTGCTCTGCACCATGATGATGGGCTCCAGGAGACAATGCATTGAGCACAGCCAGCCAGATTTGCAAGCCAGAGCGTTGAGGAGGGGAAACACCTCCCTGGCCCTGTTTTGTGCGTGGTTTTACCTCAGGCTGAGGCCACCTGCTGAGGGGCCTTCAGCCAGAAAGAGAAGCGAATAAAACCAGTCACAGAGGACCTGCCACAGGGAGCCTGAGCTGTCTGAAACGGTGGATGCAATGTGAGGCCAAAAAGCTTTATTAGTTAATTCACTGGCAGCAGGAGCCATGCAGGCAGCACCAGTCCTGCCTGCATCTGCTGCTGGCTCCCTCCTACCAGCCCCACCAGCCAAGGTGCTGGGGAAGAAGGGAAAAGGAGCATGCTGGCAATGCACATCTGCTACTGCTTCCCCACTCCTCATCCTCCCATTATCAAGGCCTGCATTCCCCCACCCAGAGGCAACCCAGGTGCCTTTGTATTTGTTTTTAATGAAGGATATGACTGCACAGTCCCTCAGCAAGCGAATGCTGGGAGTTTAAGAATAAGCTTTTAAGATATAGTTGCCATGAAAGCAAACATCTTTGCAGATGCACTGGCTGTGCATCAATCTCCTGAGCATCATGGCAGCAGCTGCCTGTTCTGCCCTCGCAGCCAGTACCAGCCCTGAACACTTCTTTTTGCCTCCATGGTGCTAGGGCAGATGCACCACTTTGGCCATGCAGATGTTCCCCCAAAAACACAGCAGCAAAACCCCCAACACGAGCAGATTTTGGCTCGTCTCAGCAGTACAAATGCTGGGGAGCAAGCACCGCCATCAGCCAAACACTGAGCCAGCCAGGCTTCAGAAAATCACTACCAGTAACTGGCAATCTCCCTGGAAACACGCTGGTGGGCTCTGCAGAGAGCAGGACCTACACTGACAGCAATGACAGGACTTGTCATTTATTTATTTACTTACTTATTTCCCTCAACCTTCCTCCCCAGTTCTGTGTCCAAGCAGCCCTGGGTTGCAATTAGCTCCTTTCCCCACTGCTTACAAAAGCTCAGAGAAAAGCAGAACGCAGTGGGCAGGGAAACACAAGTGGGATTAAATACCAACAGAAATCATTCCGAGGGTGTAGGGCCGGGAACAATCTTATTTTGCACATTTCACTCAGTATTTAAAAAGCACAACCACCTCCGAGCTCCAAAAGACACCTCTCGCCTCCACCGTGAAATGGAAACCAGAGTGATGCATGTTTCCCATCATCCTGCCTCCCTCCTTCCCACTAAATTCCTCTCTGCCCCCTGGGATGCCACCAGCTCAGCCACGGATGCTCAATACTTGGATGCTCAGCCACGGCCCCAAGTACTCCACATTTGACTGTGCACCCAGCGCAGAAGCTTGTGGTCCTGCACAGGACGTCCCCAATGACTTTACATTATGTGAATAATTCCCGTTGCTGGCCTGCCTCTATATATACATGGGTTTTCATCTGCCAAATTGGCATGCCTGGCCCCCCTTTCCTCCCGCTGCTTTTCCAACGAGCAGCTCCCTGTTGCAGGGCTGCTCCACAGGCTTCCTTCCTCCCTCTCTGCCTTTGCCTCTAGGTTTGCTATCTACTATCAGCAGCAGCTTCTGGTTTGCAGCATCATATTTCTCACTCCTTGCCCTTTGTTTCTCCCCATGCCTCATACTTCAAATATGAGCAATTTGGCCTTTTTAAGGAAATCTGATACTAGGAAAGTTTGGGCTGCTTCACGAGGCTGGGAAGCTCTGGGAAGCAGGTTGAGCAGGAGCTGTGACCTCTGCTGTACTCCTTTCTTCTCCTCCTGCTGCCAAGCCCAGGGGGACTCTCACCTCGCACCCTCTCCCTTCTGTGCTCCAGCTCCATCTCACCCCATGTGTATTTCCTGCAGCTTGCACAGACATGTGTGTGCCTCCCACTAGGATGCCTGCTGGATCCAAAACCTGAGGGGACCTTTTTGTCAGTGAGGGCCAGGCCCTCATATTCTGCCCCATGCTGAGGGAAGCCTTGAACTGAAATCAGCCAGGAGGGACCCCAGAAGCTGCCTGCACTGGGGAGAAGGGTCTCGCCAGCCAGCCCAGGTGTTTTCCTACCTTTATGATTTACAGCATTAAGGAATAAAAAGCCCTGGTTATTTTCATAATTCTTGTTGAAACCAAGGTCTCTTCTGGAGTGCTGGAGCAGACTGATGGGGCAGAGAGGGTGCGTGGTCCTCACGTGGCTCTCCATGGCACAGCACAGCTGGGATGAGAGCCGGGAAGCCCAGGCTGTGGCTGGGAGCTGGAGCTAACACAGCCTCATGTCCTTCTGCTCCAACAACACCCAGCTCAGTGCGGAGGCTGCGCGGATCAGCAGGAGGTGCAGAAGAGCTCTTACATCCTGCAAGAGAACACTGATGAGCATCACAGGGACCGTGGGGTGGCTGGTGTGTGAACCTCCTGACTCTCCTCAGCAGAGCAGCGATGGACACATGCACTGCAAGCACTGCAGCTTCACACACGTCACTGCATTTCATCCCATGGCTCTCACCAAAAGGTGCAGGCACAGGTCTGGGAAACAGGTTTCCTTACCATGTAATACTCCCCTGCCTGACTTGTTAGACTCTTACACTAAACCCAGGAGGGCATCTGGGGCTGTTGCATGCAATTACAAGACTGATAATTGTATCAGCTGTAATCTCAGTACCTCTGCTCAGCCCTGCACAGATAAGCATTGGCACAGCTATATCTCTTTAAGCAAGAAGGAACCCAGCCACCTCGAGCAGTAAAAAAGCTGCAAATCTCTGCCTGTACTTACAAGATACATACAGTCCAGCCTCCCACAAGCTGTATGTCCTGGGAGGAACCTGAGGCACTGCAGAAGATCAAAACCATCAACCTGCAATTAACAGTGCCACCAGTTCAGGGGGCTCATCCACAGCACTAACGCTTTCTCTTCTGCTGAGCCCAACAGCAGGTTTCTGTTGCCGGCAGGGACTCTGTGTGCATGTCAGCAGATAACGCCCATGCGATTTTGGGTATCACAGGCCATACTTAGAAAGCTCTGCTGTCACCATGGCAACAGGTTTCACTTACACATAGCAATGATGCACAGGCCTGTGTGCTCTGAACCTGCACACCGCAGATGGTGACAGCACAGTGAACTGCTTGTCAGGGGGGGTGCATTGCTGCTGCATCACTGCTTGCCACACAGCACTATGAAGAGATGTGAGCATAAATAGTTCAGCTTTTCCAGCCATTCAAATGGATCCCCTAGCATGGAAATGGAGGACAGGAAAGGAGCTTGCATTCTTTCTTCTTCTCAGCAGGTGTAATTCAGCTCAGGGAAGGTATCTGTAGAGACCCCCTTGACGGATGTACCTTACAAACCTATCTCGTTCTGAGTGGCACTCCACAAAGCTGCAGCTTTCCAGGAGGGAAAAGGGAGAGGGCTGCAGGAGGTGCTAGGCAGCCACAAACCATGTAGCACATCCCTAGAGGCAGCAGCAGCTTTTGAAGAGGACGAGGTCCTCACTGGTGGCCTGGAAGGCTGGGGCACCAGCAGGAGGCTTTGGATGAAGAAGAGCAAGGCTGAATTTAAAGCACGACTTGTATCGCATAAATAAATGATCCCTGCATTGTCCATCGCTCCTGACTGCCGGTGCCTTGCTGAGTAATGTTATGTAGTTTCACAGGATGAAAACAGAGGTGACATGTATTTCATGCTGGGGTTTCCCCTTGTTTTCTTCTCACTGAAGAGGACTCATGTCCTGCCAGGGAGCCAGCAGGGAAGGAGGGCTCCTAGGAGAGCACCCTGGGAAAAGGGGAAGGCGTGCTGCCAGTACTAGGAAAGTGCCATATCCAACAACTTCCCACTGAGCTTTTTCATCTGTAGGTTTCAAGCCACCACACCCAATGGGCCCCAGCAGCCTTTATGCGTCTATCTGCTGTGATGCACTGATAGAGCAGTATCCTGCCTATAACCAGGCAAACCCATCCCCACAACAGCCACCCCAAAGGGTATATCACCAGAGCCAATTACAAAACCCCAGGGTTTTATTCTGAAGACACAGAAATGCTCACATGAGCATAACTAGATTTCGCTTTCAGTGCTCAGAAGCATGTATTTTTTGTTGCACCTCAGCCGTGGTGCTGAGATAAATGACGTGTTTAGTCTCTTGACTAAACTGATTCTCCTAAAGCTTCATTCCCAGATGATCTCTTTCAAATGATCCATATTTCAGGGATTTTTATCCTTAATTAATCTGGGCAAAAATAAGAAAAGAAAAAAAAAGCCAAACAAAATGGAGTTTTGGAAAAAAAAGAAGTATATTCTGCTGCTAAAATCATACTTTCTCTCATTCTTCTCTTCTTTCTCTCCATTCCCCCAGCTTTGGCCTTTCACTGCCCTTGCAAACAGACAATCCCTGAGACCTCTCCAGTACATGTGATACCGCAAGAGACTGGAAATGTTTCTAAGCCAGGAAATAATGACAGTAATTCCATTTGATACAAAGGTTTTCCTTCACAGTCTTCACTAAAAAAGCATTACACAGTTAACAATATTACCTAAAATGCCCTACCAGCTCTGAATGGCCCAGATACTCTTGCCCTTAGCTTAGTGAGCTGCACTATCACTCCCAGCCCTGGTGCCACACGGTGTGCACCCGCTGGTACTACCAGCATGGATGAGCTGCTGGTGCTGTCAGTGCTGGTGCACCCAGGTTGAGAGATTTTTGCTGCTGGTTTTAATCCATCGCTGGGTCCCCTCCATGCTGAAGCTTTCCCAGAGAGAGGTCAGAAAGTCCCTCCGTTTTGCTTAGAAAATGTCAGCGAGGAAGCCCTGAAGGAAGGGCCAGATCAGACATGCAGGCACATAAGGGGGAGAAAGGGCAGACACGGCAGTGTCCCACTTTCGTACTTTGTCTTTTGATGCCTGCAGGGTAATGAGGCAGGTCCAGCCTAAACTGATGACAAAAGATCATATTCTCTCCCCAAAGCACCCATGTTAGTTAAAATCCCTATCTCTCTCCTCCTCTCTGCGTCTCACTCCCGCCACCTCCTTGCAGCCAGAGCCTGTGTTGATGCTACATTCATGCTGATGAAGCTGTGAGAAGCTGGGAGTCATTTCAACACAGTAGATACAGAGGTGAAGTTGGGTAAACTGTGCTGAAAAACAACAGTAAAAGCACAGCACAGAGGAAGAGGAACAAAACTACTTCCATAGATCACCTTACCAAAATCTTCATACTCTAGGACTCATACGGGAGCAAAGACAGCAAAGACCAGACCAGCAAGAAATCCTGCTGGGCTCTGTAGCTACTGTTTGGATGTCTTTATCTGAATGGCTATCTGTATCTTAGCAGTAAGAATAATGTACTGCAGATGTCATTTTCAGCCATTATGGAAGACCGCTACAGAGGTGCTTGTTCACAAGGATGAACCCCCTTGAGTTTTGGACAAGCCACGGGATAATTTAGGTGGTCTAAGAGAAAACACACCATTTAGGGACTGCCAGCACAGCCACTGCAGGAACCATGGCAGGGAAGCTGGGGGAGTCAGGACTGAGAGTACAGACAGCATTCCCCCTGCTCCCCTTTGGGAAGCTGAAGACACAACCCCAGGGAGTCCCAGACTGATGCCTCTGCTCTTACACCACGCTGGAAGGGCTGCACACAGATCACATGGTGTTTCTGGCTGGGATTTTTATGAGTGCCAGCCCTCCCTAAGCATGGGAAACAAGCCTCATCCATGGCACACAAGGCCTGCTCTATGGGCATAGCAAAGGCTTTCCTCCAGCTCTGGGGGAGAAAGGGAACATTTAGCACCTTGGATGGGGAGCCCTGCCAGTGTTCCTTTAGACCCTGTCCTGAGATCCCTGTCCCACTCCATCCTTGCCCAACTTCCCTAACTCTGGGCCCCCACAGAAGCCATTAGCTCCAACTCAGGGTCTGGACAGCATCTCTCCTTGCCTGGGCTCTGACAGCTCAGCGCTGCTTCCCCAGCAGCCAAGCCCTTCCCAAGCCCAGAGCCGGGCTTTCTGGGGATGGGAATCCCTGCACCCTCCCTGGAGCCCATATGAATCACGGAGATGGGAGGTTATTTCTGGATTCAGCGTTCCGGACCGAGGGAAGCACTGCCGTGTCAGCACCCAGCTGTGCTTTTAGGAGGTGCGTTGTTTGGCAAGCCTTGCAAATCCATTTCCATCTGAAAGCACACGCATGAATCACTCCTTACAAGAAAAAGCTGTGGAGGTGAAAGGGCCAAGAGAAACTCTGCTGGGAGATAGCAAAGGCAAAATGGACCATTATATTTTTTCTCCACTGTAACTGAAATAGCCCCAGAGAGGAAGAAAATACCAGAAATCCCCTTACTCCCCTCATCCAGAGCTGATCCCTCTGCTCCTTTTGCCCACCAGCTCCTCAGGAAGGATCAGTGCTGTCACTGATTGATGCCAGCTTACATCTGGGGCAATGTCAGCACTTCTCACTACGTATGTAAAAGCTTTTGTTACCCATATTATTTCCTCATCTCCTGAAAGAAAAGAAATTGCCTTATTCTCCTGCTAAGTCACTCTCTCCCTGCAAATACCAGTGTTTTCCTAACACCACCTGCTCCCACAGAGCGCTCCTATCTGTTAATAGGAACAAAAAGCTTTATCAGGGTCTTTTGCACTCAGGGCCAGTCTCCATGGAATATCATCAAGTTTTATTCTGGTTTTTGTGAGTAGCCACTGGCTGGACACGTGGACATTAGGTCCAGGCATGATGGAGGTGATGGTAGCACAGCATGGGGAACTGAGGAGGGGACACCCCTGAGGGAGGCATGATCCTGGTACAGCCAGGTTGCAGTGGGGCTCTGCCAGCCCATGCTTTCCCCATGTATGGAGGTGGGTGCTGTGAGTCAGGGCTGGCAGTGGCATTTGCCTGCCCAGCAGGCAGGCAGCAGCACCCTGGGTAACTGGGAGAAGGAACCAGTGGTAAACCAGGGGCTGTGACAAAGCAAAAGAAGAAGAAAAATAGAAGGGACAAGAGGGGAAGAGAGTGGGGAAGAAAGGAACAGGAAGAGAAAGGTGTGTGAAAGGGAGCTCCCTTCAGCAGGAATTCCTGCTATTAATCCTGAGCCCTCTCAGTAATCCTCATCTCCCACCTCACCAGGGCGGACAGAGAGATGGATTCAAAAAGGAAGGGGGGAACAACTTAAGCCACTGCAAGCATTTCTTTCTTAGCACAACTTCTACCTGCTACCTCTGAGGAACTTTTTCACTACCTAGAAAATTCTTTCCCAACACCGACAGCTGTGATCTTCCCCTTCTGCTGGCTCCTTTCCACCTTAACTGACATCCATAACTTATTTCTGTTTGCCACACAGCACTGTCGCAAACAGCCCCTCTCACACACGTTTTGGTCAGTGTTTCCCTCAACATTTTCTTTATATCTTTGCATCTGATTAGGCACGAACTAATGGCCCTGTGGTTGCTTCTTTATTGATATATATAATTATGTACTTACATATCCTCCAAGAGTACTTTCAAAATACACCATCCATTCAGAAAGCTGCTAAAGATCATTGCTGTTTGACGAGTAAGCAAATGTGGTATTTTGTGACTGTAGCAAAGAAAATACTGCATTTTCCTGGAATAAGTGCATTAAACTCTGAATTTGCTTCTGTCTTGATTCCTGTAGTTCTTCTTTCCATGCCCTAAATCTTATTCTTGGCTTTTCTTCCACAATCCTTTAGCCAATGCATCTACTTTAAACTTCTCCCTTACCCTCATTGCATCATTTCCCACTTATTTATACCTTGCTCTGCCTATTTGAGTGTCCAGAAAAGTTTTCTGCTTCTTTTCAACCATGATCAGCAAAGACAACTTAGCTGGACTCTTACTGATTTTCACTGTACTCCTAAGCTATACTGACCAGGCATCCCTGCATTTAAGCTGAACTGATTCAGTTCTCCCGCATGCAACACAGCATTCAATCCTGCAATCTGTGCTTCTCCCTCTGCCAGGGCTGTGAGCCTCAGCCCTCTCCTTATCATGAGTCTACTTGCCAAAACTCTATTCTTTCCCATGCTGTTCCCTACTCTCCTTTCATGCACGACTGCCTTCAGATCACAGCCTGAACTCCACTATCATCTTTAAGTGCACATCTAGTCTAAGGTATTTTTTAGCCTAAATAGCTTCTGTCATTGCCTACCCAAAGCCAAGGTACATCATCCAGTTTCTCTATCTTATCATCTTAGTCTTGCAGAGCTAAGGTCTCCTCCCGCACTGCCACTACCACTCCTTAAGAAAGGAATGAAATGAATAAATACCCCAAGGTCTCCTGCAGCCCCAACTCCTTATTCCTTTTTTTTCTCTGGCACCCTGGTCCATGACTGCAGGACTTCCTCAGTCTTTTGCCTGAACATCAGCCCTGCAGCCTTGTTTAAACCCAGCCACATCAGCCTCACATTCCCATCAGAGTGCACTTGAAAACTGCAGCACAAGTGCAAAGCTTATTACTGAAACCAATAAACCACCAAGTGACAGATAAACAAATTACCTTCTCCTCAGGCAACCTCCTTGGAAGGTTACTTCTCCCTCCACAGGGAGACACAAGACTTCTCATCGACGTGACGTCCCAATAACACGTGCAGATCTTCACTACAATATAGTCTGTATACAAATCACAGGCTTTAGGGCTTCAGCCTGCCTAGTCCAGGGAAGGATTAATTCCCCCGAGTGCAAGACTGGCCAGATTTTTTTTACGACTTCTTTGCCACCTTCTGAAGCACCAAGGATCAGCAGTAGGGGGGTCACACACAGTACAGGGCAGGCAGCAGTGAATAGGGTCCACCCTCTTGCAATTGATACCTACCTGGATAATTTGCTGATTAAATTGATGACCAAATTTGGCAGTAAATACCATCCCAGTTTCCACTGTCCTCTCAGACTGGTGAGGCATTCATTGCCTCTTACCTTCTTGGATCTGTATCTCAGTGCAGCTCAGCTCTGTGACTGCAACATACCTCTGCTGCTTCTGTTTTCTGAGGTACAGCTCCCATCCCTTTGATTTACAAGGACAGAAATGTCATTTGTCCTAAATTACTGTCATCAATATATGTTGTAGAAATTTAATGGTATATATAAGAAACCAGGCAGGGATATAACTCCCCCCCCCAACTAAGGACTGGGGAGACCATGCCCAGGACTGGGCTTCCCAGCACATGGACTTACTGGAGTGAGTTCAGCAAAGGCCCATGAAGGTGATTAAGCGACTGGAACAGCTGACCTATGAGGAGAGATGGGAGAGGGCTGAGGTTGCTCAGCCTGGAGAAAAGGTGTATAAATACTCGATGGAGGGAGTAAAAAAGGTGAAGCCAGGCTCTTCTCAGCGAGGCTGGGCAATAGGACAAAAGGCAGCAGCACAGAATGAAATACAGGAGATTTTTAAAAGCAAGAAAAAACCTTTTTTACCGTAAGAGCCGACAAGCACTGGCACAAGTTGCCCAGAGAGGTTGTGGAGTCTTCGTCCTTCTCCATACTCTCAACTCTTGACTGGACAAGGAGGTATGGAAGGAGGTTCCTCCTCGGAAAGGAAAGAAAAAACCATCACAATCTCCTCATTCCTCCCACCTGCCCTTAAATAATAGGTATGAGGTCTTGGAACTACAGGGCCAGGTAAATGGAGATGGAGGGGTAGATCCATCTGG